>AYEL01063752.1:0-71954 GCA_000484575.1 Olivierus martensii
GCATTATTCGAACTCGCACTAATCGAAGCCTACCTGTATTTTTAATTTAGTAAGATATTTTAAAATTGTAAAATTTTTCCATAAGCAATTTATATTTATTTTTGCTTTTTGAAACAATAAGATTAATAAATAATCATAATTTAATACAAATCAGAGACAACAAATTAAATCAAAATTTTTACAATAAAATTCAATAAAATTCAAATTGATTAATTTATTGGTTAAAAATTCACTGATTAAATTTTGACTAAAGCTTTTATCAAAGCTTAAAACAGATGGCCAAGCTTCATGTCACTATGAGCTGTATAGGAGAAACTGAAATAGTTGAGAGCTGCAATTGGTTTCTTTCTGGGTCAATGAGAGCCACATCAGTTTTTTTGGGTAATCTTAACAGTAGTATCAAAAGTTGTTTATTATATATTTTACATACATTTATTTTGTATAGATGCTTACTACTTTTTACAATAAATAAACAAATTACAAATATGTTTGTATTTGGATAAAATAGCAAAATCATGATAAAAATTAAAAATGAAAAAATATTGTTTATTGTTGATAAAATTATATAGTTTGGTATAATTCAAAGTATTATGTCTTTAATTGTAATGTCCAAATATTTAAAGAGACAGAGTAAACACAATAGGCACTACCAACACACTACTACTGGCATAACTTGCATATAAACAAAATAGTGGAAATGTGCGATGTACAGTGGAAATGTGCGATGTAGTATGCTAATAGCTACTCTACTAATATATGTTAATATATTGCACTGGCATAACTTGCATATAAACAAAATAGTGGAAATGTGCGATGTAGTATGCTAATAGCTACTCTACTAATATATGTTAATATATTAATTAAGTATTTGCTCCATATTAACTATTGACTTTCATGTTAGGGAGCAATAATGAAAGTACCAAAGAGATACAATTTAGCCACTGTGACTCATGACTCATGCCTCAGTGGTGACTCATGACTTAAAATTGTAGGGGTGCTACAATTTTTGAAATATGCATACACACTATAAATACAAAGTATATGTATTTGGATAAAATAGCAAAATCATGATAAAAATTAAAAATGAAAAAATATTGTTTATTGTTGATAAAATTATATAGTTTGGTATAATTCAAAGTATTATGTCTTTAATTGTAATGTCCAAATATTTAAAGAGACAGAGTAAACACAATAGGCACTACCAACACACTACTACTGGCATAACTTGCATATAAACAAAATAGTGGAAATGTGCGATGTACAGTGGAAATGTGCGATGTAGTATGCTAATAGCTACTCTACTAATATATGTTAATATATTGCTACTCGTGCATGTACATGCATATCATTATGACATGCATGTCCATGCGCAATTAGCAATATGGTACTGTAGTAAACACTGTTGCTAGCATCCTTTGCTCCCCTAAATGCTACAAGATAGATTTTTATTATTTTTTTATACAAAATAAGAGAATTATATAGGATTGTTTTTGATAAAATTAAATATTACAAGCAAATATGAATAAATTAATAAATATATTTACATATAGAGAAAAATTGGGGGTGCTGAAGGTCTGCAGTGCCTATGCACAAGTTACCCCTGACCATGGGCTTAAAATATAGGCTAAATCTTTAATTAGAATAAGACAATATAGATGAATATATAGTCAATTTGATTGAATCTGAATGAAATCAATCTGATATTTATAAATCAGTGAAAAGATCAAAATTTAAAAATGTCAATAATAATTAATTTATGTTTTTAAAGATGATTTGCGGCACTGATTAAACCTTGGATGCTCACTCCTTAGTAATCTCACTGATTGGAAAGGGGCATAAAAATACAAAAAAAAACCTCTTGGATGCCATGGCTTTTTTTGTAATTAAGCCTAATTAATATGCAAAAAAATAAATTAATTAAAATTGCAAAATCTTGTTTAATTTTCATTAAAATTTTTTCAAATTTTTACAATTTATTACAATTTTTGTTGTCATTCTAAAGATTTAAAAAGTTTTTCAAATTTTATTTCTTTCATAACTTTCCGTTCATTATCTGAGATCGGATAAAATGCGATTTTTATATATGAAATCTTAGCCATCCAATGAAATGTTTGATATTTTTTGATAGCAGTAAGTTTTATGAATAAAATAAGGTGTAAATGAAGAAAATTGGATAATATTTTAAAAAATTATTGATAAAAAATGAAGTATTATGTAAATTTTAATTAATTAAGTTAATTAAATGATTAATCAAAAAGTAACATAAATTTATTAAAATATTGTCATTTTTTTAATAAAATATATTTATTGTTATATTTTTCTTTCATTTCAATAATTTTTATTTAATTTTTTATAAATTTTCGAATTTATAATCAAAAACACGACAAATATGAAAATCGTCCATTCTTGTACATAAACAGATATAACATTTTTTATCCTACTTTAATTGGTCTCCAGATGGTTTGTTGACACACTATACCCAATACCACATGCAGTGCAGTAAAGTAGGCTTGTCTATGGTTTCCCATGAAATGACCAGCCCTCATAAAACAATAAAAGTTCCATACCCCTTTTTATAGGCTGGGATATATATTAGGATTTTCTCATATTTTACTAAATTATCTGTAAAGTAATAAATGAATAAATAACTAAAAATATTCTACATTTTTTACAAACTTAACCAAAATTTTTTAAATTTTACAAATTTTACTCACTAAAATTCCATGTTTTAGTTAAAATTTCAAAAATAAATTTATTTCACCCCAAAATCAAAATAAGATTATTAAAATATAATAGAATAGAAAGCAGAATCGATAAGATTTGATGAAAAATCAAATTTTACAAATACAATCCATTCATATTTTCTGTCTTTAGAACAGAATTTAGAAAGAAATTTTGGCAAACGGAAAATTTTGGACCCATCATTGGAGGCTTGTATCAAGGCCCACTCTAGGGGCTGGCAATCCGGACATTTGTCCAGTTTGGCAAATTTAAAGGACGGCATTTTGGTTGTGAAGGTGACAAAATATTTATAAGTTAAATATTTAATTAATCAAAATTTATATTTGTCGATTTTTTTCTTTGGCTAAAATTAACATGCAATTTACATTTTGTAATTACTGTTTTTGCCTGAAAGCTAAAAATATTTGCAATCCTTAATTCTGAAGAAAATAACTATAAAAGAGTGGCATGTTTAATTAAATAACAAAAAAGGCTAGGTATCTAAGTTACGCAATGCATTGAACAGCACACAGGGAGCTGCGTTAACTTGTTCAAAACAGGAATGGGAAGGAATATCATGCATTGACTTGTTTATTACTTCTAATTATAAAAGGTGATTTCACTACACAATCACATTATACTTGTTAATACATTGGTGATGATAACCATTTGATTTTTTTTAAAATAAAAGATAAGGCGGAGTGGGGTGCAGAGCGGTTTTTGCAAAGTTGGACTTTAAATGCAAGTATTTTAACCTATCGTATAAATATATAACAGGGTTGTTAACAATCGCATTGCATATCTATTACTGTTTAATTCATCCTTGAAAATTTTAAATTTGCTACAAGATCATACAAAATGTCAGCTACTCTGCACTTAACCCGAAACAGGGTAAGAGTGTACATGCAAGTTAAAAAAGCTTTGAAGTTTATTTACACACGCTAATTGGCAAAAGCAGATTTACAAACAAACCTACTATAAAATGATAGGTTGTTTCGTTTTCGTTTTAAAGTTATCCTTTGTTAAAGAAACAAGGATTGAATATGAAACAAGAAATGAAATGTGAGAGTGAAATAAAAATATAAAAGTGATGTACACAAATTGTTTAATAATAACTTGTTGTGTATTTATATCACTTTATATTTTTGTTTTATTTCACTATATCTCATCTCACATTATTTACTTTATATCACTTTTTATTTTTTTTCAAAGTAACAAAGTACACATTTTGTTATTTAATATGACAAAATGTTTTTATCAAATAAAAAATGGTTTAAATGAAAATTTTAATTGATATCTTTGCATTTATCAATCGTCATCTCAACAAGGTCCACATTTCATTCATTTCTTTTGAATAATCTCCCCTGTTGGTTTTTCTGACATAGCTGTGAACTATGTTATATGTTAGAAAAAGAAGTTAATAAACAAAATAAATTGTAGAACACGAAAAAATAAAATCGAACATATTATGAGGCTAGAGCAGCTCAATACGCGATTACCCCAAGGTGCTGATCTGCACTTGTCCCAGGTAACAATATTTATGGGGCAAGAGCTTACCAGAATTTTTCTCAATAAATTTTGAAATGTCAAAAAATATTGTTTATTTAATATAAACTTTAATCAATATTCTTTATACTTACCTGAAAAATAGCTCCTAATGTGAAGTTATCTTAAGAATTATTGCACTTTTAAGATACTGTCAAAGTTGTGTGTCTGATCGGATGCGACGCTTTTGTACAGGTCGATGTAAATACTGGAATCGCATCATTCATTGTGTGTTATCTATGTTGATAGGCTGATATTAACTTGTAATAGATTACAACAATATCAAATAGCAAAATTTTGCTTAAAAAAAGCCCGATAATACACTTCCCCCAACTATGCCCTTACCCCCACTCCACCTTATATATTTTTAAAAAGTAAATGTTTAAGAGGCGGCAATTTGTCATTTTGTCTGGGGTTTCATAAATGCTTGAGTGGGCACTGCTTGTATTTTCACCCAATAAACACAAATAAACTGCACCATGATAGCTCCACTGCATAACTTAGGATTGAATTTTATCTATATTGTTTATTATTATTATTTTTTGTTCCACTATTTTGGTCTAATCATATCAGTGGCAGTGAATGGGTTAAAGAATAAAATTTTTTCAAATAGAATTTGTGAATATTAATAGATATTATATTCAATAAAAATTTATATTACTTTTTAATTACATTATCTAAAGAAAATGAAAGCAATAAATAAGAAAGAAATTTAACAAAATATATACTTAGGAAACTCTGCCTAAAATTTATAATTCATACAGATAAAATTCAAGCATTAATTAGCATTGCTAATATTAAAGTTCAAAAAAATTAATAAAAAATCTTTTAAAAAATTTTTTCTGTTGGAAAAACCAATCCTCATCAGCTTACATAAAGAATACTGAATCTAAAGAGAATTGAATATCAGATTCAAATTTAAAAATTTGAGACATTCCAGTTCAATTAAATTAAATATGTCAAGAGTAACATAAATTATTAGTTATGATATACAAAATATTTAATAATATATTAATAAAGTAAAATATATCAAAAGATAAATATTTTTAGATGTTTTTCTGAATGCACTTATACCTATGTATTAGAAACATTTTGGCTCTGCTGATTGTTAATAACCTTTTTAAATTTCAATCTTTCCAAAATGGCTAATGATTCTTCCAACTTGTTATCTATAATATTACTACAAATCTTTAAAATTCTTGCCTTCCCCATTTACTAACTTCCAAATTATATTTGTAAAACCTTTTGCTTAATGCTGTAAAAATGCTTGCATTCCTAATATCATATTCATATTCACATACTCTTTCTTTTAAATTTCTAATGTTACCTCAATATATTCTTTTCTATTTAATGTCTTGGATAGAGATATAACATGTACACCAGATTGTTAGCTATGATCATACTGATTTTTATTATTTTAAAGCTTTAAAAATAGAGGATCTCATTGGTGTTAATTTAATATTTAATTCTTTGTTGTATTTTTAAATTGTCTTAACTTTGTCCATTATAAAGCATTTGCATATATCTACACTTTATTGGAAAAATTATATTATATCATCAAGTGAAGTTATTACTTATGTATTAGCTGAGGAAATAACTTTATTTAAAAAAACCAGAAGAGCTTTGAAAAAGTTCATTTTCTTGATTTACAACTTATTAGTAATAAGTGATAATAAATATGAGAATAATTCTTTAAGAAACCTACCTCTGTTGTTACCATCATTCCTGTCTAATCTAATGACTCTGAGATATATAAGAGATTGCATTTTAAGCATATTTTAGGTATATATTAACATAAAATGACTAGACTCCCCAAATTATGCAGGACAGTCCTGGATTTGAGTTGTTTGTTCCACAATGAAAATTGTCCCAGATTGGGCATGTAACCTTTTTAACATTTTCTCAATAGTACAAAATTGCTGTTTCCTCTATATCATATTAGATGACACTATTGTTATTAAATGGCAACAAATGTTTCTACTTGTATGTGAAAGTATTGAAGATGATAAAAATACTGTTATGAAAGTTGTTACAGAAATAGTCGATTTAAATTAAAAGAAAAAATGGATATGCAGTATCTACTGCTCACTGTACATCACTGATGCAAGATGGATAGAAATACTTAATCACTTTGATAGGAACAACATATCACTCAGGAATATTAAGAAAATAATTGAATTTGCATATGCTGGCCAGGCACCAATGATGCAACTGAAAGTTTTTTTCAGTGGTGAATAAATTTTAGATCTCAGAAAAAATGCAACTGAGTGCAGAAATGTTGAAAGCAACATTACAAACTAAGTGCAATTTTTCCAATTCCTGTGAAGAATTTTATAAGAATATTTCAAGTAAGGAAGATTTATTAAAAATTTCACTTTGCGAAAAAATATGTATAAATCAGGGTTGTCCAAAAGGCAGCCCGCCAAGCCATTTTATGCAGCCCATGAGGCTTTCACAATTTATGATATAATATTAATTTTTAATGGTTTTTTTCATTTTTACTTATTATTTTTTTAAAGAGATTAATCTTAAAACTGAATATATATATAAATAATTCAGCACAATTTCAAAAGTGGAAAATACTTTAATATATTTGAAGATCTTTCAGCTTTACAAAGCCATCTTTCACTTTTTCTCATTTTTGAAATTGTGCTGAATTATTTATATTTAAGTAAAAAGTGGGATGAAATTTATGCAATCTTAAAACTGAATTATATTAACTCAATTAATCAATTTTTCTTAATTATTAATATTGTCTGTCCATGAAAGCCGCACCTAGCTAAGATGGATGAGTCCAAACACAAAAGGGAGAGTATTTTATTAGATAAAAATTATTGAATTAATATTATATTAAGTTTTGTTATATATACTATTTCCAACATCGAAATTAATCATTTAGCATTCGACATTACAATAAACTTCCATTCAACTTCAGTTATCTTGTGTTTGAAAACATCCATGTGTGACGCTGTCATACCTGTTTTGTCACTGGACTTGTTCAGTTAGCACACGTGTACTTGTGTCGATGGTCACAGCTAAGCTGGACGGACAGTAATTATTTAAAGATCAACAAGCTATCAATGACATCACATTTTTATGACTTTCAATCACGTCAATTTTAGTTTTAGCTATTTCAGTTTAAAGATTTGAATTGTGACTGTATTTTATTTTTTGGTTTCTGACACTCATCATTTAAGTGATTGTGTGACCATTGTTGTGAAATTGTGTTTTAATTTTATTTTACTGTTTAATTTAATTTTATTTTACATTTTATTTAATTTTTATTTTACCATGAGTTCATTGCATTTGTGAAATGGATGAGAAAAAAAACGTAAAATAAAAAATGAAAATCAAGTATATTAGTAGCAGTGGGAAAATGACTTTTTAATAACAAATCACATGGGTTTTCTTTGTTTAACAAACTTTTTCCTAACTTTTGTGATTTTGGTCGGAAAGTAATATCAATGTTTGGTTAATTTGCGTGAAAGTGCATTTTCTAACAAGAAGATAGTTAAGAATTGATTTGGAACCTGCCTTGGAGATTATTCTGTGAGGAAGTTAACTTTGACCTATCCTATTTTTATTTTATTATGCACTCTATTATTTATTTATCGTTATTTTCCTATATGCTAACGTATTATATTTTAGTTTAAAAGTTAACTTACTTCCACCTTCTCCGTCGAAGTTGGCAATCACGTGATACGGAGTTGGAACTCCTATCCAGAAGAGCTATCCCAGTTAATGATGTCATATTATCTACATAAATTTTACCACTGAAACTGATAACACAACTGCACGGTTTCATTAATTTTATTCAGCCTTAAGGTTGCTGTTACTCTTCATGGTTTCTTTACACTTTTGCTTATGGCGTGTTTCCATGGTTGGGGGGCTCCCATGCCAGTCAGTCGTTCAAAAGCTTCCTTCTTTCACTCTGCTTCAAAATCTCAATTGACTCCGAGACATCCGTGTGTGTCCGTGACTTTGTGTTCATCTTATAAGTGGTTTCACTACTCAGATTTCATCCCATTTTATGGTTAAGTCACTCCTATATGCCTCCACTGCTAAAGCTGTGGTTAATCTATCTTGCTCTATAATAGTTTTGTTTATTACATATTTTATGTTAAGCTGCAATCTAGTGCTGTTTTTTCAACTTAACTGACATAATTGTTATAAGCAGTTTTGGATTTTCTGTTTAGACTTCTCTAGTTTTGTGTTGTGTTTTGGATCCTCTCAGCAAGGAAATACCAATAATCATCAACATTATAGCTAGTGGTAGAAATGTATTATGGTAAATGGAAAATAATAATCATCATGTTAAATGAACTTTGTGAGATTATGCAGGCTATAGGTTTAACCCCATGTATTTTTGGGTTGTATGGTACTTTGGATTTAGTTAAAGATGAGGGCATTAACTATTTGGCATGTGGGAAATTCAAGATAATATCAATAATTTTTACAGAAAATGAGTATGTTTAGAGTTAACAAGGAAAATCATATTGATAAGAAGTAGGGTGTGGGTTTTATTCAAGAATTTTTGTGCAGTGCTTTTAGGACCATCCTGGTGAAGTATATAGGTTTTCTATTTGATAAATAGGGATATGTAATATTTAATGTTTTAGCAGTTTTTGCAAGGAGAAACAGACTGTGGGTTTATCCCAGGAATTTTTGTGCAGCAGTTTATTTGATGTTATTTTATCATCATTGAGAAGTTTTCAGCATTTGTTATAAGGTGAATAATGGCAGAGCATTAAATGAAGACAGATGTGTAGTTTTATAATGAATTCAATGAATAGAGAAGAGAAGCAAGTTATGAAGCCTGACCCAAGAGCAACTTGAAGATGTTTGGCACTCCAACCTTTGGAATGAGTCAAGTATTTGTTAAATTGACATCTACTATTGCCTTTGAGCAATTGATCTGTGGTATTTTTGAATCATGAAGTGGGATAGTGATGATGTGTTTTGCATGGGTTATTGGATGTAGTACAGAGTTTTGGCCTTCATGCAATATGTTTGAGATTCCAGTGATCAAGGTATGTGTTGTGTTGCTGGGGCTCATTAACAATTCTTAGCAGCATGCAATGCAGATTGGATACATGATTTGCAGGTATAATGGAACAGGGAACTGTACAACAAATCACTGAGTAAAATGATGATGTTAGGAATCTATATGGAATCTTGATTCTTAATGTTTGGCAGTGCAATTATGAGATTTTATAGGAATAACAGAAGTACTGAGCTGTTGATGGTGAAGTGTGTGACCATTTGATGGATGGTTCTACTTTCATCAACTGCATCATTCAAGTTGGATTTCTATCTGGCATGGCAATCAAGATATGGATCATAAACTTCTACTAAATTAGTGCATTAATTGTTTTGGTATTTTAATTTGCAAATTTTATAAGATTTAAAGCATTATAGATAGGTAAAATTGGAAGGGAATCTTTGAATATTTGAAGGTGAAAGGATTGCAAAACATTTGAACTTTCTTAATAACTAGCAAATACCTAGATACCTTATTTTATGTTATTGTATTTTTATAATGAGATACTTCTTACTTTAAATATTGTATAAAAGTAAGCAATAAGCCAAATAAGTAAGATAAATTGTTTATTCAAAAGTGCTTTCGGCTATCCATATAGCCTGTTTCAGTTGAAAGCTTCCAAATGAATTTACACTGAAGCAGGCTACATGAATAGCCAAAAATATTTTTGAATAAACAATTTATCTTACTTATTTGGCTTATTGTTTATTTTTATACAATATTGTATTTTTATTTGTTATTATGTATGTTATTGGTTTTTGTTATACATATTTTTTATTTGTGTCTTTTATTATTATTACTGTTATTTTATTATAACTAGCAATTGTACTATTTTTGATTTATAATTTATATTGTTTGTTAATAAAATAATATATTTATAAATCAAAAATAGTAAATAGTATAATAGTTTTATATTTTAATTTATATATTGTGAGCATTCATGAATCTTGGAAGTATGGAGTTGTTATTCTTCTTTTCTTCCTTTTCTAGTGACCAATTACAGTATCTTATGGTTAAACCATTTAATCTATTCTAACTTTCCTACAATTTCTTGTTTCTTTTGCTATTTCAAAGGATTATACCAATAAGTATGCCCTTCTATTCCTTTGACATCTGTCTACGTGGCCTTATTTATTCCAATAGTAAATTAGATTTTGAAAATGTTTAAAATTACAAAAAAATTATCTATTTATTTCAATGAATGTCATATTGTCTAATAACTGAAACTTGAGGGTCAGTTTATATATGGGTTTCAAATTTTTACAGATATTCAAACTCTGAAGTAGGAGGTTGGCCTATATATAATGACAATTGAAAAATACTGAGATAGCCTTACAAAAATAATTTAAACAAAATATTTGTATAGGATTCAATATTTAATTTGATAAAATTCAAATGATACTTTTAACCAAGCATACTTTTTATGATATAATGGGATACTGTATTATTATATTATGTTCTTTATTTAATAAAACTTTATTATTATTATTATTATTAAACTTCTAAAAATTACAAATATTAATGAACTACAGCAACTTCACCTACACTGCATTATGGCACCATATTTTTCCTTGACTGAAATTGACTGAAAAGGAGACAATGTCACAAGGAAATATATTGTACTAGTAATATGATACTTAACATGACCAAACAATATACAAAAACATAAATAAATTAAATAATATAAAATGTAAACTAACATGTTTGCATTTATAGCTTACAAATGACAATTGTTTATGTTCTATATCTGAAAAAATAATAATAAAGTTATAGAAAATATTTTATGTAAAGTCGAATTTATGAGTATTATGTAAGTTGGGGAGAGGCTGTATAATTTCTCGCTAACAGGTAAAATTCAGGCACTAATTAAAGTTCAAAAAATTAATATAATACTAATAAGTTTTAATTAAAAGAATGTTTTCAATTGGAAAAACCAATTCTCATCAGCTTACATAAAGAATAAAAAGAGAATTTTATTAAATATAAAGAGAATTGAATATCAGACAAATTTAAAAATTAGAGACTCTCATTTAATTTAATTAAATTTAATTTATGTCAAGAGTAACAATTATTATAGTTATGATATACAAAAAATTTAACAATATATTAATAAAGTAAAAAATATACAGGCAATTCTCAATTTACATAGATATGATATATGTGGATCTGTATTTACATAAAATTATTTTTAGATAATGAGTTGGCCCAAATCAAGATCCTCTCCAGAAAAACTGGAGATGTGAGATTCTGAACTGAATCCAGATCCTTCAGGATGGTAATTGTTTTATCATGCCATTTATATACTTATTCTTTAATATAACTATTTTTAGTGATACATCGGGTGACATCAGGGTTGCAGAGTCGGAGTTGGAGTTGGGAGTCGGAGGTTTTTGGGTGGAGTCAGAGTCGGAGTCGGAATTTTAAACTGCCGGGAGTCAGAAGTCGGAGTCAGATCTTACAAATTTTAGGGAGTTGAAGTTGGATATTTTTTAAAAAGACGGAGTCTAAGTTGAATCATTTGCCATCCAATTCTGCAATCCTGGGTTGCAGAGTTGGAGATTTTTGGGTGGAGTCGGAGTCGGACCTTACAAATTTTAGAGAGTTGTAGTCGGAGTCAGACAATAATTTTAAATAAGCACTTTTTAGCAGTAAACTCAGTAAATATTTTATTTTACTTTGCGAAGTACTTTCGGCTAATTGCCATCTTCAGTGCAACATATAGAAGTATTTGAAAAACTATTCGAATATTACCGACAGTTTCAGAAGATCGATTTTAAAAAACAAACAACATGTTAAATTTAAATTATATTACATAATTATGTTATCTTATAGTAAAAACATATTAAATAATTATCACAATGAACAACTTAAACTATTTTAAAACTATAATACTAATGAATTAATTTTTTAAATGTATGTGTACAGCCGATTTATAAAAAATTAATTATAATTTGTTTACAGCATAATTCCATGCACTAGATACATCCTCAGATTGTTTATCATTAATTAACCGATAGAAATTCTAAAGGGATAAATATTTATCCCTTTTTAGAATTTCTATTGTCTCCGTTAAAAATTTATTCTCATTTTTGTCAATCTTTCTTATTACTTTTGATTCCTCCCATTTAACATCTATATTGGATTCGTAGAATTTTTAGCTAGTGCAATTTTCATATTTCCGGTCTTAATATCTTATTTATGTTCTTTAATTCTCTCTTCCAAGGATCTTTCCATGACACCTATATAAAATTCTTTTTCTTCTTCAATGCCATTGGAGCTCATTGGGATTTGGTACACTCCGGATTTGCTTTTCTCTTATTTTTATCTTTATCATTCCTCAATAATTCAAAGACCGTTGGTTCTCTTTCAGTTACTAAGTTTTTCATGGTCTCTTTCCCATATTTTCTAACATGCCTATATTTCATTAAATGGTAGAGGACCGAAACTATTCGCTCCTTTGATCCGATATCCATTTTATTTTTTTTTGTCTCCCCTTGTTCTGGTCTGATTTTGTTCTTCATTACTTCATTTTGTATTTTCTTCAAACATTGGCATGTGTAGCCATGCTTTAATCCTGTTTCATATATTTTTTTACATTCCACTTTTCTAGCTTCTTCTCTATTGCAATGTGTAACCATACATCTAAAGTAAGTATAAAATGCCACTTTTTTATATGATATCGGATCATCAGACCAATTTGGGATTAATGTTTTGTTCACTGTGGCTACACACGCCAGTTTTTGAAGAAAATACAAAATAAAGTAATGAAGGACAAAATCAGACAAGAACAAAGGGAGACAGAACAAAACGAAAAGGATATCGGATCAAAGGAGCAAATAGTTTCGGTCCCCTATCATTTAATGAAATATAGGCCTGTTAGAAAATATGGGAAAAAAACATGAAAAACTTAGTAACCGAAAGAGAACCAACGGTCTTTGAATTATTGAGGAATGATAAAGATAAAAATAAGAGAAAAGCAAATCCGGAGTGTACCAAATCCCAATGAGCTCCAATGGCATTGAAGAAGAAAAAGAATTTTATATAGGTGTCATGGAAAGATCCTTGGAAGAGAGAATTAAAGAACATAAATAAGATATTAAGACCGGAAATATGAAAATTGCACTAGCTAAAAATTCTACGAATCCAATATAGATGTTAAATGGGAGGAATCAAAAGTAATAAGAAAGATTGACAAAAATGAGAATAAATTTTTAACGGAGACAATAGAAATTCTAAAAAGGGATAAATATTTATCCCTTTAGAATTTCTATCGGTTAATTAATGATAAACAATCTGAGGATGTATCTAGTGCATGGAATTATGCTGTAAACAAATTATAATTAATTTTTTATAAATCGGCTGTACACATACATTTAAAAAATTAATTCATTAGTATTATAGTTTTAAAATAGTTTAAGTTGTTCATTGTGATAATTATTTAATATGTTTTTACTATAAGATAACATAATTATGTAATATAATTTAAATTTAACATGTTGTTTGTTTTTTAAAATCGATCTTCTGAAACTGTCGGTAATATTCGAATAGTTTTTCAAATACTTCTATATGTTGCACTGAAGATGGCAATTAGCCGAAAGTACTTCGCAAAGTAAAATAAAATATTTACTGAGTTTACTGCTAAAAAGTGCTTATTTAAAATTATTGTCTGACTCCGACTACAACTCTCTAAAATTTGTAAGGTCCGACTCCGACTCCACCCAAAAATCTCCAACTCTGCAACCCAGGATTGCAGAATTGGATGGCAAATGATTCAACTTAGACTCCGTCTTTTTAAAAAATATCCAACTTCAACTCCCTAAAATTTGTAAGATCTGACTCCGACTTCTGACTCCCGGCAGTTTAAAATTCCGACTCCGACTCTGACTCCACCCAAAAACCTCCGACTCCCAACTCCAACTCTGTTTATTGCTAAAAAGTGCTTATTTAGAATTATTGTTTAATGAGTTTAAGCAGTTTGATTTCTAAGTTGGAGTCAGAGTCAGATCATTTGCCATCTGACTCTGCAACCCTGGGTGACATACTAGTACTATATGATGTATGCTCTAACATAAGTTTTGATTACTTAGGGTTTTGCAGACTGATTCACCTATTTAACTCAGGGATTGTCTGTATATGTATTTTTTGTATACATATTTTACTATAAAGATAAACTTTTTTTTAGAGGTTTTTCTGAATGTAGAAAATCCCCACATATTAGAAACATCTTGGCTCTGCTTATCATTAATAGCATTTTTAAATTTTAATCTTTCCAGAATGGCTAATGATTCTTCTAACATGTTATCTGTAATATTACTAAAGGTTTTAAAATTCTTGCCTCCCCCATTTAACTTCCAAATTATATTTACAAAATCTTTTGCTTTATGTTATAGAAATGCTTTCACTCCTAATATCACATTCACATAGGATTTCTTTTAAGTTTCTATAAGTCACTCCAATATACTCTTTTCTATTTAATGTCTTATTGGATACAAGTATAATATATGCATCAAATTGTTGGCCATGATCAGACTGATCTTTATTATTTTGGAATCTTAAAAATAGAGAATTTTATCAGTGCTAATTTAATATTTAATTTCTTTACTATATTTTTAATTAGTCTTAATTTTGTCCCATTATAAGGCATTTGCATATAAATCTATGTTATATTAGAAAAACATCATTATTTTTTGTGAAGTTATTACTCAGGTATTAGCTGAGGAAATTATTAAAAATTGATATCATAAATTTGCACATATCTATGCTTAAGGTCATCTTTAATGATTAAATTACTCATTCTGTTAACTTTGTTTAACTGCACAATATGTTTTAAGCATAGATATGTGCAAATTTATGATATTTATAAATTTGTGATTTATGGTCATCTTTAATGATTAAATTACTCATTCTGTTAACTTTGTTTAACTGCACAATATGTTAATATAAAGTGACCAGATGTTTAATGTTGGAATGTGAAACGCATCTAAATAAAAATAAAAAAAACAATACATTCATGAGGACAATATTTCTTAATTTATTTAGTTATGAGTCATTAAAATGCCTTGAATCTATCTTTTTATATAATTACAAAAAGCACATACTTCTGATAAATTAATAAAAAAAAACATTCTTCTTTTCATAACAAAAAATTACTAGCACAGAAAATAACAATCTCATTACAAAAAATATCAAAAATGACTATAAGATACATCCATCAATATAACGAATAATAATAATAAAAATAATTACATTATCTATATCAATGCAGTCCAATTGTACTGAATAAGGGCCAGAGCCGTGTTTACTAGAGGTTGGAGGGTTGCAGTTACAAAAAAGTGGGAGGGGCTTTGATACTTGATACACTACTGTCTCAAAAAACGGAATGCATAAATATAACACTTATTGGAAACCAATTTTATTTCCAGATTAACAAACCTTATTACAAAATTATATTTACCAGATTGTATCCAATGAACATGTTAACAAAAAGTTATAAAATATAAACAGTTAAAAAATATAAAATATGTATGTATGTACCTATTTAATGTGATAAATGAGGGCGGGCAGCAGCATTTATAAGGGCCGGGATATTTACATCCATTCCTGTTTTATCTATACGTAGAATATGTAAAAGAGAATTGCAAAGTCGCGGAGTAGAACGAATGCAATTCTATTAATTATAACTAAGCCTAACGGTTCTAGCAACTCTGCAATCCAGAGTTCTGCCTGAGCTCAGGTCTTAAGCTAAGTTCTCAATTTAAAACTAATTAATTACAAAACAGTCTAACACAATGTAACGTCTTTAAAATATAATTATAATTAAAACAATCTAACAATAACGTAACGTCTAATCGACAAAACAAAATCGGTAATCGGAACTTATAACTAAAAGTGCCGATTAAGTGTTAGAAGTAAAACTGAACAAACGATGTTAGAACTTACACTAATAAATTGAATAAATTCTCAAACAAGTTAAGATAAAAAAAAAAAATAAAATATATTGACT
Source organism: Olivierus martensii (assembly GCA_000484575.1). Classification (NCBI taxonomy): domain Eukaryota; kingdom Metazoa; phylum Arthropoda; class Arachnida; order Scorpiones; family Buthidae; genus Olivierus; species Olivierus martensii. The sequence continues at coordinate 16,311 of AYEL01063752.1, forward strand.
CAGAGTACTTAAAAAAGTGTTAATTAAAGCTTTATTTAAACAAAATAAAGCACAATGTTAGAACCGATTGTACTTTTATTCAGTAAAATTTTAAAATGCTTTCTGTTTCCACATTAGACAGTTTCCACGTTATAGATATTTTCTTTGATATTTCTATGGAAGCTGATTGGAAATAAAAATATTTTCCATGTTGAGCAGGTTTCCGGCTTGTACAATGTCTAGCTTAGACAGGTTTTACTGTATTTATGAAATAAGATATTTTAAATATGAACATTCATATATATATATATGCATATTATTATTACAGAATCAGAAAAGTAATCATTTTTGGAAATGTATGCTGTACTGCAAAAATAATTTATTTTTAAATGACTTGAGTATAAACCAAACCTTTTTATTTTTTTAACGTTTTGCATGTCATTGATGGCATATACTGCTCTTGGTAGAAACAAACAATTAAATTTTACAATTGCAATTTTGCAGGTCCTAATCGATTTATTGCAGTTGCATTTAGGATTTTTGAAAAAGGATCATAATGAGTTTCTGATAATGGTTCTTAAATGTTTTCTGGCTGAAATTTCATATTTTAAATGGTTTTTATAAATTTTATTTAAGTGAATATTTTTTGGAAAATTTGGTTTTTCCTTTTCTTCTTTCTCTATGTTCTAGATTATTCTGTTCATGTTGTTCCAATTATATCTTTAAATAAAGTTAATTACAGAAATTTTCTGCAAAAATTAATTTTTTATAGTATGAATTACAAAATCTTAAAATTTAAAAAATAATATTAATTTTTATAAGATAGAACTACAAAATACTTAAATTAAAAAAAATATATTATAGATAATATAAAATTTTGCTTAATTCTATTAAAATAGGCAATATTTTTTATTACAGTTAATTTTTTATTTCATTTTCATTTATTTTTGTTAAAAAATGAGAAAATACTAATATAAATAAAAATCCAGCATTAAAAGGGGTATGACATTTTTTTTTGTTTTATTGCTGCTACTCCTTTCCTGCCATGTCTATTACTTTCTGGAAAGTATAGTATTGGGAGGGAAATGAAAGTTAACCATAGTGGAATCCAATAAAGGAAAGTTAAGAATTTATAGCTGTCTGTGTGTGAGAGATGATGATTTTTGTTTATGATTTGTTTGTATTATGTTTTTTGATATAAATTTGAAAATTTATAAAATATTAAATTAAAAATTATTGAAATTAAGGAAAAATGTATCAATAAATATAAATTAATAATAATAATGGCAATAAATTTATGTAAATTTTGAAATAATTACACAACATATCATATTTAATATTCATTAATCAAAATTTGTATATTAAATGATTTTTATCAATATTTTTGAAAAATATAGTACTATTTTCTTCATTTATTCAGAAGATTAGCTACTATCCAAAGTTAGCAATTATTTTGTTGGATGACTAATCTTTATATAAAAAAGTAGTGTTTTCAGTGATTTCATATACAGAATGAAAACATCTGAAAAAAATAAACTTAAAAAAATACTTATACTGTTAGAAAGAAAATAAAAAATAAGATAAAAAAAAATTTCAAAAGATTTCAACAAAAATTAAGCAAGATATAATAATTTTAATTTTTTGCATATTAATTAGGCTTAATTATGTAATTAACCAGTTTGTTCATACTATCATTTTTTTTAACTCTTTCTGCACACAAAAACTTAAAAAATATTCTTCTTCCAAATTTTTTGTTATATGTAAGTTTATGTAATAAAGATTTTACATCGCTTGTCATCTGAACTGTCATTAATATATTGTGAGAACATAACTGATGATTTAAGACATTATTTCATATTTTTCATCTTTTGTCATTTCATTTCATTTTTCATAATGAAATTAAAGTAATCTTGATTTTTGATTTATAAAATTTTGTAATAATTGATGAAAAAAATATTTATTTTAATTTTTTGATAATATTTGTTTGGATAAATACAGGAGTTTCTTGAGTTATAAATATACTAGTTATGAACATGAAATTTCAAAAACTCTTCACTAATTTTAAATAATATGATAACAGAATGCTCTAGCAATCAATATTATGTACTTTTACATAACATTGGTTAGTTATCATATCATACCAGTATTTCAACTGGCAGCAATTACACCAAAAAAAATTTGCTTTATAATCCAAACTTTTTGTTCAAATCTGTGAAATAAAAAATTTCTAATTGATACAATAGTGAAATATATTACAAACCACTGTATAAAGTTATTTCAGTACTTTTTGGAATTAAATAATAGCATTATCTGAGTTATGATTAAAACTTACATATGAACTATATGTTCATAACTCAAAGAGTGCATTTATTTATTTTTTAATTTAGACATCTTATGAAATATATCTACAATTATCAGGGTTGCAGAGTCGGATGGCAAATGATCTGAATCCAATTCCACCTTTTAAAAAAAATCCGACTCAGACTTCCTAAAATTTGTAAGGTCTGACTCCAACTCCAGGCAGTTTAAAAATCCAATTCCGACTCCATCCAAAAACCTCTGACTCTGCAATCTCTGACTCTTTTTTTTAAAAGGTGAAGTCGGAATCTAATCATTTGATATCAAATGATCAGATTCCGACTCCACCTTTTAAAAAAAATCTGATTCTGACTCCCTAAAATTTGTAAGGTCTGACTCCAATTCTGACTCCCGGCAGTTTAAAATTCCAACTCCAACTCAGACTCCACCCAAAAACTTCTGACTCCCCGACTCCGACTCTGCAACCTGAGAGCTATATTTAAAAATGTATTCAAATTTTTAAAATTATAATTTAATTAAATAATTTCTTTCTAGTTCAAAACAAAAGATCTTAAATTATTTATAATATAGAAAATTTAAAATATGATTCAATATTATACCTCAATTCAGAAGAAAATTCTTCTATTGTGAAAATTTTACTTTTCACTGTGGTGCTTATCTTTACTTCATTTTCTTTTTTAATTAATAAAGGATATGTATTTATTTCAAATTGAAAGGTGAACTGGAAAAATATTGAAAGAAAGTTATTTTGATTGATATTCTTTTTTATAGTAAATTTCTCATAATTACTATATTTATTCAATTGTAAAATTAACAGTTTTCAGATTTTTCATTGTTTTCCAAATTTTAATTTACTGGATCAAGATATGTGTAAAAAGAAGTAAGGATAAAATCTGAAGGAAATGTGGAATATGATAGAGCAAGTCGGGCAAATTTGGACAATCAATTCTTGAATTTTTGAGGGTGCAAAGATCACAAATATATTAATTGATTCAGATTAGGTTCGAATTAAAGGGTTAATTAAAAATTTATTAAAATATCAACGGAAAATCAAATTTTTGGTTAATACGACAGAAATATGAAAAATATGATAGAATTTGAGATTTTGACCATTTTTCTCGATTTAACCAAAAATAATGAAATTATTGGGCTTTAAATTTTGTCTTGGCTACCAAGTTATTGGAGTGCAGAACGAGGCACGCATATCTTGGCTACCAAAGCAATGGAGTGGTAAAGCTTAAAGGTTGCACCTTCATTTCTTTAGATAGATAAATCACTGTTTCATCATAAGCTATTGATTTTGTTGATCTTTACTTATTAAATTTAATTTTTGAGAATGAAATTTGCTTTTAACATTATATCTATAGGAAATAAATACAGTCAATCCCTGATTTATGTTACTAATTAATTTGAAAACCATCACAAAAATAGGAAAACAGTTTTCCATAGGAATCAATGGTATAAAAGATTAATTGGTTTCAACTGATTTTGAATACATATATTTCAAGATCATGTAACAGTTTAATGTTTTCCTTTCAGTTGTATTCATATACTGTATTTGGATTATTATTTAGTATGTGGTACAATATATTATTTATAAGAACTTTCATATGTTTATTAATTGTCTTTTACTTGTAAGAAATATTTAAATGAAATTTTTATATTATTATATTGTATTACAAATAATACTTTCTCATATTTGTTCACATGATTTACTTCAGAAAAATTCAATTACATTTTTTAATGGAAATAAACAATGTCTTAAAAGTTTTCTTAAGTTTTTTTTTTCTAATTATGAAAATAAATCAATTCATAAATTTTTTATCTTTCAACTTATGACAGTAGAGGGAGACATGCAAACATTCTCCACCAGAAGAGTGAATGAATTATCTTTCTTTTAAATTCAATATTTCTTTCCACTTTGAATACAATTATGAAGGAAGATAAAGATCTAATATTGAAGAATTTTTAAATGCCTCAATATCCTAGACGTACTGAGGATTATAGGACACTTACAGCAGAAATTGCTGAAAATAATGAGGATATATAGGAGAAAGTTTGTACTTTCTTCTTCATAGATTTCAGAATTTAGAAACTACTTCAGATGTTGATCTCATTACCTATGCAATAAAGAAAGTCCTGGAAATAAAGTTGATTTGGAAATCAATACAGAATGCTTTTGAGTTACTGAAAACTAATGATCAGCAGTTCATACTGCAAAGTCGTGAATTTTAACGAAGATCAATAACAGTAGGTATAAACTAAACCCAACGGTTCTAACGACTCTGCAATCCAGAGTTCGGCCTGAGCTCAGGTCGACGGTTCTAACGACTCTGCAATCCAGAGTTCGGCCTGAGCTCAGGTCTTTCAGCTAGCGACTCTGCAAATTCCAGAGTTCTGCCTGAGCTCAGTACTAAGTTCTAACTTAATACTAAATTAATTTCAAAAACAATCTAACAAGGGTCTAGCGACTCTGCAATCCAGAGTTCGGCCTGAGCTCAGGTCTTTTTCGTTCTAATGACTCTGCAATCCAGAGTTCGGCCTGAGCTCAGGTTTTTTTCTAAACTCTAACTTAAATATAATTAACTTCAAAACAATCTAAAACACTAAATTCTAATTTTTTAAATCTAATTAACTTCAAAACGATCTAACAACAACTAACGTTTAAAATACTGTTCAATCTAGCACTGATTTAAAGTGGAAAAAATATACACATAACTTTAGAAGCGCTTTCGACTTTATTAAGTCCTCATCAGCTATACTTTACTTCGAACACAAGAATGCCAAAATAGAACAAATTTAAAGTTTAAATATAGAAATGTTAGAATGTTAAAATAAAACATTAATTAAATAAACATTAAAAATAAAATAAACTTAACAAGTTTTTAAAAATATTAAGAATAATAATACATAAAAAATAAAAATATAAATAACAGTAGGCCCAGTTACAAAGGATGGAATTAAATTAGTATTATAGGAACCATTGTGCTGTTTAACTAATGTTTAACCGGCAAAACAAAATCAAAAACTTACAACTATAAGTGACAAACAAGTGTTAGATCTAAACTGACAAAAAAACAATGTTAGAAAACTTATACTATTAAATTGAATAAATTCTCAAACAAGTTAGATAATAAAAAATATAAATTTATTAGACTTGAAACACTTACAAAAGTGTTAACAAATGCTTTATTGAAACTATAATAAAGCAACAATCAATTAAACAACAAAACTGGTTTAATCCAACTCAAATATCAACAATCAACTATTCACAAGAAAGAAACCTTAAATACTACTTATATCTACTACCTCCACTACCGATACAAGCTTCAAGCAATCGTAGACCTTTACAAGAATTTGAATGTCACTTAACCAACCTCACGTCGATACAACACCTCTCTGAGTCGTTGGTTTCGTCGGCTTTTATATCCGAGTGACGTACAGTTCCGTGTTGCTTCATTTACATAAATATACGTAACAAGTTTAAATTTATTAGTTTTATTTAAATTTATATTTTTTATTATCTAACTTGTTTGAGAATTTATTCAATTTAATAGTATAAGTTTTCTAACATTGTTTTTTTGTCAGTTTAGATCAAACACTTGTTTGTCACTTATAGTTGTAAGTTTTGTTTTGCCGGTTAAACGTTAGTTGTTGTTAGATTGTTTTGAAGTTAATTAGATTGAAATTAGAGTTTAATTAAAGACCTGAGCTCAAGCCGAACTCTGGATTGCATAGTCGTTAGAACCGTTGGGTTTAGTTTATAACTACTGTTATTGATCTTCGTTAAAATTCGCAACTTTGCAATTGGCACCCAAACAGGGACTACCTTTTGTGGTAGTTATTAGTTTTGAATTGGTTTAATAGTTTGCTATTTTTTGATAATTGTCACTTTCAAGTTTACGATACTTAATCACCTCTGTAGTACAATGGCTTCGAATATGATTAGTGTTCCTATTGAGCAGTGGAATTCTCTCCAGAATATGGTATCACTCCTGACCGATAGGTTAGACAGTAATAAACGAGAAATTGCAAGATAAAGGTCTTCGAGAACCACACCAACTACCGGAAATTACCATCCACCTACATGGGAACACCGTATGCCTGTTGCACCAGCCACCAGAGACTACCGACCATCCACTCCAGGACGAAGGTTCCAAAGTACACCTATCATCCCGCCTCGACCTGAAATATCTCCACTCTCCCGACCAATTGTTGTTATGAATGCTCCATCGCCACCCATGTCAAAATATGACGGTAAGACCAATAAAATTGATTTCTTTTCTGACATAGAACAGTATTTTATTACTCATGAAATACTGCAAGAACGGTGGGTTGATGTAGTCGCTGGACAACTCGAAGGCAATTCGGCCAAATGGTGGAGAACAGAAGGCAGACTTAGAAGAGACTGTAGCGTTTGGTCTTTTTTCAAACACCGTTTAATGACATTATATTCTCTGTTACTAGATGAGGTGACTTTAATTAAACAAGCAATTAACCAAACTTATGATGGTCGAGGAGATGTGGAAAGTTTCCTATTGGACACTGTACAACTATATCAAAGATGGAGACTGTTAACTGCTGATGACAAAACAATTCAGTGCATGTTCTTACAGATGCCTCTGAATATGCGAGAATTCTTAGAAAATAGGCACTTCCCAAATGTTGATGAAGCTATTAGAGCTGCAAAACAATACTTTCTCCGAAGACAATTCGAATCTCCTTGTGCTCAGCGTCCAATGACCCAGGCCCCTCCAGAAACAAGTTACATCCAACGAAACAATAGTGAGCAAAATCAGTCATGGGTACCACCACAAAATTCACCACGCACGTCAATGCCTAACACTAATAAAATGTCATTTATTCAATGTTATAACTGTAAGAATTGGGGCCATTTTGCAAGGGATTGCCCACAGAGGTGCAATAGGCCGGCCAATAATAGTACCTGCAGCCAAACCTATCAACCTAGTAGAAATCAGCAGCATCAGGGAAACTAAAAGAGAGGCCAAGACAGGAGACTTGTGCCTCTACGATGGAAAAACCCTCCTTCATTGGACTATCCATTACAAGTAAGATTATTATTACTTTACACTTTAACTATTAAAGAAGCACAAACCGGCAGGTGTAAGACAGATTTGCCTTTTCATTTCTATTTTTATTAATAATATTATCGTGAATGCTCACATAGATACTGGAGCTGATAACATCGCCATCAGTGAAAACTGTGGAAGAAAATAATAAAGAAGAATCCACATATTCGCCTCCACCCAGGTCCGAAGGTACAGTTAGCCATACAAGGAGAAGAATATAGGACTTTAGGACGTTTTACAGTTGTGATAAAAGTCAACAATGTCACACTGAAACAAAATTGTATGGTTGTACCAGATTTGGCAGTGCCATGTTTGTTGGGACTCGATTTCGTCCAAAAACATCGTGTTACATTAAATTTCAAAGAGGTCGAATTAGAACTGAAAGTTGCCGACAACAAGAAAGAAACAGATAGTGACAATATTTTGGCTGACTTACAGACTCCCTTGGAAACAGACAGGTTAGTCCAATTAAAAGACACTTTATTACAATTTCCATTAATTTTTAATGATAAGCCATGACTAACCAACATGGTGGAACATGCAATTGATACGAAAGATGCAAAACCGGTTTCCAGTAAACCATATAGTTACTCACCAGTGAAACTAAATGAAATGAATAGGCACATTGAAGAAATGAAAAAATATGGAATTATCGAATCATCTAAATCGCCATGGGCATCCCCAGTCGTCATGGTTAAAAAGAAAACGGGAGACTGGAGATTGTGCGTAGACTAACAAAAATTAATCCAGGTAACAATTTCCTCTTCCTATCATTTCCGAATTAATGAAATCACTTAAAGATGTGAAATTCTTTAACTATTAAAGAAGCACAAACCGGTAGGTAGGTGTAAGAAAACTCAAATAATTTTTATTGATAAAAATTAAATAACAGGATGCAAAAAAGGCATCGAAAACGTTAGCAATAAAAATCATTTGAGTTTTCTTACACCTGCCGGTTTGTGCTTCTTTAATAGTTAAAGTGTAAAGTAATAATAAGGCAGTTCTTTTCTATTTATAATATTCATGGATGTGAAATTCATCTCCACTCTCGATTTATCTGCAGGATATTGGCAAGTCCCCATAAAGGTCGAAGATAAGGAGAAGACTGCCTTCATTACTAACCAAAGGCTATACCAGTTCTTAGTTATGCCTTTTGGCTTGAAAAATGCCCCAGCTATATTTCGGAGACTAATGAATGAGGTTTTACGAGATGTGAAAAGCACCTTCTGTGAGGTATACTTAGACGATATTATTATTTACTCTTCCAATTTTGCAGAACACCTAAAACATATCAGCACAGTACTGGAAAGATTATCAAGGGCCAGACTGACCGTAAAGTTATCCAAAAGCCATTTCTGCAGACCCGACGTACATTAACTAGGGTTCATGACGGAGCCAGATAAGGTCGAGGCTGTAAGTAAGTTTGAAACTCCCAAAAACACTAAACAATTAAGCAACTTTTTAGGAATGTGTAGTTGGTATAGCCACTTCATTCCAAATTATGCTACAATTGCTGAACTACTATACCAACTACGAAGAAAAAGAACTAAGTAGTCCTGGATGGAAGCATGCAAAAAAGCCTTTCATTGAAACAAGCCCTCATATCCACTCCAATATTACAATTACCAAAGAAGGAGAACGATATACCTTACATACGGACACAAGTGGTGTTGGCTTAGGAGCAGTGTTATTCCAGAAGGGAGTAATTGCATATGACAGCAGAACCTTAAACAAAGCTGAACGAAACTACTTTATCACGGAATTGGAGTGTCTGGCTGTTGTATGGGCCGTTGAGAAATTCCGTAGATATCTCAACGGCACCAAATTCACCATAGTAACCGATCACGCTATGCTAAAATGGTTACAAAGTTTAACCAACCTCACAGGTAGGCTAATGAGATGGGCATTACAATTATAGGAATTTAATTTTTCAGTAAAACACATCAAGGGAACAGAGAATCAACTAGCAGATGCAATATCCAGATCTCCCAACACAACTGATAGTAACGAGAAGGAAGAGGACTACTGTTCCCGTATCTGCACCATCCTCTCCATTTCCAGCAGAGATGAACTAATTAATGCACAACAAAATGACGACGAGTTCGTATCTGCACCATCCTCTCCATATCCAGCAGAGATGAACTAATTAATGCACAACAAAATGACAACGAGTGGAGAGGATTATACGATTATTTAGCAACCGGCAGTCTACCTCTAGACCCAACCTTAGCTGCAGAAATAGTAGGTAAGTCAAGACATTACACCTGACTAATGACATTTTATATTATACCAGAAAAACAGATCAGTCTGGAGGCTTTAGACTCATGATCTCTAAGAATCTTAAAAATGTGTTTTACAAGAATTACACAATCATCCAATTGCTGGTCATCTGGGTGTCAGAAAAACTATGAAAAAGATGCAACAAAGGTGCGCTATTGGCCACATGGCTCACGATATTAAAGAATATGTCTTATCCTATCACGTTTATCAGACCATCAAATTCGATTAACAATGTCTGGCCGGACTAATGCAAAGACACCAATTACGGAACCCAGCGATCAAGTAAGTGGGGTATCCTGGGTCCATATCCAAGGTCCAGGAAAAGTAATAACTATATATTAGTAATGACTGATTATTTTAGTAAATGGGTTGAGTGGTTTCCACTGAGAGACATTAAGGCAGAAACTGTAGTAAAATGTATTATTAATGAGTATTTTTGCAGATACGGTCTACCAAAAACATTAGTTTCCGACAATGGACTGCAATTTATCTCACACTTGATGGCCGAAGTCTGCACCCAGTTGGGAATACAGCATGTGTTCACCACTCCCTACCATCTCCAATCAAACTTAACAGAACGGGTCAACCACACTTTAGGCTGTATGATATCAGCATACATTAATAAGAATCACCAAGATTGGGATAATCATCTACAGGAGCTAGCTTTAGCTATCCGGTCAACTGTCCAGGATTCCACCCAATATACACCAGTGAAACTACACCTGGGACAAGAATTCATGCTTCTGTGGGACTGCCTCACCCAGTATCCGAACCCACCAACTTCCATTGAGGATAAGCTAAACGACTTGCAAAAGATTTTGAACATGGCCCGAAGAAACGTACGTTCCACACAGAATCAACAGACAGCATTATAATTGTCGTCATCGATAACAAACTTTTCAGGTGGGTGATCTAGTGTTACTAAAACTCGTCCTATTTTTTCTGTACATAGACAATTCAGCGCCAAATTGGCACCCAAATGGGCAGGACCTTACGAAGTTTCGAAGGTGATATCTCCACTTAACTATGAACTAAAGGATCCAGTTAGTGGAGCTATTCATGGTTGTCAACATATTGCCAACCTAAAGAAGTACCGCCTGTTTAACAGGCCATCATACCCAGTGAGGAACATCACCGGAGATGCCAATAGTGCAAGACCTACAGCACCAATAGATAGTGACATCAGAAGAACTGTTTCCGGTCCACATGTTGCTAGAAGTTCCGATGTGCCAACCCAACAGCTTAGGCCAACACAAAGAGCAGACTATCGTCGTCTAGCCAGACGACAAAAGTCTACTCTATGCATTGTATAGTTATAATTTCTTTTCAGCAGTAGTAATTGTAAATCCAAAAAGGTTGAGTCAATGAAATATTTTGGAAGGTTAAACAATTGTTCATCGATGACTGTAAGAGATTATCACTAAAATACTAACAAAATTTAAACATTAACAGGGGGAAGAGTCTCTTACAGCCTTTGAAACGAATTAATATCAAAATTTTACCATCATCGAATGATCGATATCGATCAAGCATCCTTTTTTATGGATATAATGGATTGTTGTGTTAAGAAATTTACCTGCACATCTTAGATTTTAAGGACCAACTAAATGCTCATAGAAAGAGAAACTTTATTAAATTGAATATCAGTGATGCTTTGAAAAGTTTACAGAAATTGTAAACGGGTAAGCTCTGATGGACAAAATTTTAAAGGAAATGCTACACAGTTCCTAATTTTACGGGGGGAGGAATGTGAGGAAGTTAACTCTGACCTATCCTATTTTATTTTATTATGCACTATTATTTATCATTTATTTTCATTAATATCTAACGTATTATACTTTAGTTTACGAGTTAACTTACTTCCACCTTCATATTATATTTTAGTTTATGAGTTGACTTACTTCCACTTTCTCTGCCATAGTTAGCAATCATGTGTTACAGGATCGAAAACCATTCTCCGGAAGAGCTGTCCCGGGTAATAATGTCATCATCTAATCTAAATACTTTTACCACTGATCCAATATGAGAAAGTAAGAATGATCTCGTATTGATGTTTTGTTCGCATATAATTAAATTGTAAAGAGGATGACATGAATTGACTACTCTGTAAAATTAATAAATTTAAACTTGTTACGTATATTTATGTAAATGAAGCAACACGGGACTGTATGTCACTCGGATATAAAAGCCGACGAAACCAACGACTCAGAGAGGTGTTGTATCGACGTGAGGTTGGTTAAGTGACATTCAAATTCTTGTAAAGGTCTACGATTGCTTGAAGCTTGTATCGGTAGTGGAGGTAGTAGATATAAGTAGTATTTAAGGTTTCTTTCTTGTGAATAGTTGATTGTTGATATTTGAGTTGGATTAAACCAGTTTTGTTGTTTAATTGATTGTTGCTTTATTATAGTTTCAATAAAGCATTTGTTAACACTTTTGTAAGTGTTTCAAGTCTAATAAATTTATATTTTTATTATCTAACTTGTTTGAGAATTTATTCAATTTAATAGTATAAGTTTTCTAACATTGTTTTTTTGTCAGTTTAGATCTAACACTTGTTTGTCACTTATAGTTGTAAGTTTTTGATTTTGTTTTGCGGGTTAAACGTTAGTTGTTGTTAGATCGTTTTGAAGTTAATTAGATTTAAATTAGAATTTAGTTAAAGACCTGAGCTCAGGCCGAACTCTGGACTGCAGAGTCGTTAGAACCGTTGGGTTTAGTTTATAACTACTGTTATTGATCTTTGTTAAAATTCGCGACTTTGCAATACTCAATGATCTTTTGAAATATAGAAGCAAAGTGTTTTTGCAGAAGATGAGAATTCTGAGAAACAAGAGAAAACCATAACAATTTCAAAACTGATTGAAGATCTTAAGATTCATTGAAGCTGGAATGAAAATTCTTGAGGACAATGATTTGAATAAGCAATAAGCAGCAATAATTAAACAAGGAATTAAAAAAATGCTTGCTATTAGGAGGTTCCGATAGAGAAGAAAAGATCTCTATCTCACAAGACTTCACATTAAGAAAGTTTGATAACATATTGTTTCTTTCATTACTATCAAAGATTTGTGCATTGCAGTTTGTATTATTAGATATTGGAGATAATTTAATATGACTTGACCACAGTTCAAAATAAAGTGATTCCTCCACTTTAAATTGTCATTTGCTTTGACAGATTTTACAGTTTTTGTAAATGTTTCATAAATAATAACAGAATAATAAATAAGAGAATAAGTGTATCTGTTTTTCACAATGAAAATTTATTGTCTGGAACTAATCATTTTAACATTGCATTTATGGGAAAATTTATCTTGACTCACACTGACAAGTATTATTGCTAATCTCAGAATCAACTACAGTAGGTGCCCTCTTAACCGTCCACCTTGGGACTGAACCCTTGGCCGGATAACGAAATGGCCGGTTAAACTGAATTACATATACAATATACAGTATATGGATTTATGATTCCAGCACCAGTCGTTCACTGTATTCTTTCCTACACTGAGTTCATCACAGATACGTTTCACTGGTTCACTTTTGTCTATACGTTCTAAAGCATTTAATTTTTGTTCCATCGTCACTACATTTCGTTTTTGTTTTTTGCTCATTTTTCCAATGAAAATTTTTTCATAAACTGAATTACAGTAACTGAGTAGAAATGACCATGTACACTGCTTGCACAAAGCAATAACAATGTCCACTGCTCAAATAAATAGAGCAATTAATAAATATCTGGAGGGTAGAGACAAACACGTCGTGACAGGCGGTGATAATTGCCATATGAGTCATTTTGTTAGCTGAATGGCCAGTTAAGCCGATGGCCGGTTGAACCGAGGCCGGTTAAGAGGGCATCTACTGTATATAACATAACTTCAAAGATAATTGCATTTTTATAACAAATTTGTTGATAATATATTACTGACTTTATATTAAAACAAAATTATATTAATTGTTATATGTCAATGAGCAGACATGTGCCATCTAATTAATATATCTTTCAAAACCTTTTATAATCATGATAAAACTATTTGGCAGTATAAAACAATGACTAATTATTTTTCTAGATCAATACAATATCTAATACAATTATCAGGATATTTTTCTCATATATGTAAATTTGCTTTTTTGCAATATTTTTGCTGTCATGTTGAAAACAAATAACAAGTAAGTTTAATCAACATAATTCTTTAAATGAATGAATTATTCTGTATTTGTTTGTTTTAGTAAAATACCATAATTATTAATATTGAATTTTTTTCAATTTTTTAAAATTACAGTGTTTCAGAAAATTTTGTTTATTTTCACAAATAATTTATCAGAATCAAAATTTTTTAAGAATTATGAATAAATTTATGATTATATTTAAGATTTAAGGAAAAATTTTCAAGAAATGTATTATCTTCATAAAATAAGTCATACAATTAATCCTTGACTTCTGACAGGATTCAGATCATACCATGAAATCATAAGTTGAAACAGTCAGAAGACAGAAATGTCCTAATTTTATGGGTTTCTCATACCAATAAATTACCAATATTTATTATTGTACATTATTGTAATAAATTAATGAACATAAAACTACAGGAATCAGACACAAAAAGTATACTAATAGTACATCAGACCATTGTGCATAGATTCTACCTATGTGAATTGCATTGACTAATCAGAATTTACCAATTACAGACAATTCCCAACTTATATAGATCTGTACGTATATAAGATCGTTTTTAGGTAATGACTGGGCCTGAATCCAGATCCTTCCAGAAAAACTAGAAGTATGAGACTTGGAATTGAATGTAGATCTTCCGAGATGGTAAGTGATTATTTTACGATGTGACTTATGTGCTTATTCTTTAATATAACTATTTTGTAGTGTTACATCATTGTGATATACTAGTACTGTATAAAGTATGCTTCAACATATGGATATTTTGACTTATACAGGATCTTGCTGAACAATCCACTATGAATTCAGGAATTGCCTATATATCATCATTGTAAATACAAGTGATTGTAAGTCGATGTGTTTTAAATCAAGTATTACCTATATATGTATGTATTTTCAATTTATTTTTGATATTGAATTTAAAATAAAGATTGGATTGTCTATTCTTCAGGACTTGTCAATAAAATGCAAGGGAAAGAAGGAAGAGACCACAGTAAGGAAAACTAATGAAAAGTCTAACATCATTAATATTTGATAGTAATAAAAGTAGAAAAAATTCTTAAAAATAAAATAGCCAGATTACTTTGTTAAAATTTTTGCATTTTAAAGTGACTATGCTTTTTTAAAATTACTTTCACTTCTGCCAAAGCTGAATTTTGAAAAATGCTAGATTCTAAAGTGCCAGATTTTAGATAGTTTATTGTATTATTATTATTATAATTATATAATAAACTTAAAAAAATTACCTGGAAAGGTTTTTGTGATCTTTCCCCTTTAATTGATATAGTTAAGGTAGATTCATTATAATTTGGATAGAGAACAATAGTAAGAACTTGATATTTCAGTGAAATTGCCATTACTCTAACAATAGGTGAGTTTTCATAACTTCCTTCAGTAATAGTTTCATTATCATTTAAAAAATTGGAAAGATTGAAATACAGAAGAATTTCACCTAAAAATATATTATAAATCATTATATATGTTTAAAATAATTGTACAAATAATGAAAGTATCTTATATTTACTTAAAAAATTATAATGATACAAGGAATTATTTTCATGTAAATAAATATTATGGAATCAATGATATTAAATATAGCTTTTATTCATAATATCAGCAATAATGTTCTTTTACAAAATGCAATATTTATTTTCAATTAAGAATATTTTCTGTTTCAGTATTTGTTATCATGTTGTATCAAATAATCCTTTGTTAACTAATGGGAAACTGGAAAATAGTATGTTAATCAAATTAATATTTAGTAAGATCATTAATTTAACATAAAAAATAATTTTTGGAATGTATGTTGATTTAGGTCACAAAACTAGTGTTACAACAAAAATTATAATAATTGCTTATCTAACATGATAAACTTTTATTAAAAAAATACTTATTTCCTAGAACAGAAAATATAATATTTATAAATCACTGTATATACTCCTATATAAACTGAAAAATTTTAGAAGGAAAATAAATATTATAAAGGGAGGATCAACTTATTATTTTTATTTTATTTAATCTTTAAAAGACATTGTAGATTATATATATATATATTTATAGGTTAAATCAGCAGAAAAAATGAAGAATGAAATAAGAAAAGCATAGGACAGAAGAGAAAAAGTTTGAATTATCAAGAGAAAATATGGCAGGACATTAGAAAAAGAGAGGAACTCTTTATTCACTTTTTATAACAGGTTGATCAAACAATGAGTGAATTCTACTCATATACAAGGAGAACAAACTAGCTTATAATATAAGCTGATTAAATGCTATCTAATTAGTGTCATTGTTCTAGTTAATAGTTCAGTCAGGAATGTTTGTTATTGCATAAATCTGATGCTATGATTCTGTTGTATTAACTTTTAAATTTAATACCTTGATGTTATAATGATTAGAAACTTTCTGGTGGAAGATATTATCCTGAAGATTAATAATTAGTCAAAAATCATAATTATTAATTCAGATTGCATAAAACTTAGTTTAAATTATTTCTGAGTATTAAAATTAAAAGATTTAATTTGACAGGATTAAGTTCATTTGGATTATAAAAATATTTTTGAATTATACTTTATTGAAGATGACTTTGCATAAAAATAAAAAAATGTTCTCAGAAATAAAAATGTTTACTGCTAATGCTAGTGCTATCTATATATTTTTAAGAAACAAATAGAAGCAAACTGATCATATAAATATTATTATTACAATTTAAAAAAATATAATAATAAGAAATTTATGAGAAGGAGGAATTAAGCTTATCTCTACATTAGATACTTTCAATCATTGCTATGGCATTGCTCAGAGACAATTATTGAATGTAGCAAATATACAACAATATTTCAGATTGAAGATTTATAATCTTTATGTTCCTAGTTCTAACTTCCTAATTTCATTAATGGTTAATATGAAATATTGTACAATATCAGTATTAAAAATCTTTCCTGAATGATTTGTGATTTGGAAAATCTTCTATATTTTAGAAAAATTCTCTAGAAACTATTCGGTTGTTCGGAAAGTAATTTCGTTTTTTTCCCACTGGTGATGTTAGTTGTATTTTTCCTGCCAAATTTATTCTAAGCATAGAAGATTATCCAGAACAGCACAAAAAATGAAACTGTTCTCTCTAGAACTACTTTTTACATCCCATTTTTGATATCAGTTACTTGTTATAGTTTTCCAATGACTTTATTACTAATGCTGTCTATTACAATTTCCCAGTATAAATTATTATCTAAATAATTTGTAACACATAATTGGCTCTTTATAAAGCAGTCACATCATTTTCCTTGGTGATATCAATATAAAAAACTATAATTGGCAGAGTCCAATTGAAGATCACCAAAGATTCTGACTTTTTCCAATCCTAATGAAGAAAGCTGGATCAATATCTGCTATTCTACTGATAGTGTTATCTGTTGTTTCAATTATTGTCATAGCTTAAGTAATATAAGTGATTATCAATATATATTGGGTTGTTCGGAAAGTAATTTCATTTTTTTCTCACCAGTTGTGGTAGTTGTATTTTTCCTGCCAAATTTATTCTAAGCCATATTGTCATTATTAATTTCAACAGCTGACATTTGAAGGTATATTTATAAAAAAATTCTTTTTCATTCTATGCAGTTGTTTTTTTTGATGTCTTATTAAAAATGGAAAATAAAATGGAGATTTTCGCATGTTTTACTTTTTTATTATGGAAAAAGTAAGAACACTATTCAAGCAAGAAAAATGTTATATGAAGTGTAGGGAGAAGACGTGTTAACAGAATGCCAGTGCCAAAACTGGTTAGCAAAATTTCATTTTACCAATTTTGATGTTCAAGATGCACCACATGCAGGAAAGTTAGCTGAAGCTGATGAAGACAAAATAAAGGTATTGGTTGAAGCAAACCACTGAATAACAACATGAGAAATTGCTACAAGATTGAATTTTTTTGAATTCAATCGTTCACGACCAGTTGAAACATTGATATTTGGGTTCCAGATGTTCTCAAAGAAAGATTTGCTCCATTGCACT
This sequence comes from Olivierus martensii, assembly GCA_000484575.1. Lineage (NCBI taxonomy): Eukaryota > Metazoa > Arthropoda > Arachnida > Scorpiones > Buthidae > Olivierus > Olivierus martensii. The sequence continues at coordinate 34,161 of AYEL01063752.1, forward strand.
GATGTCTGTGATTTCCTGCTCAAATGTGAAGAAAATGATCCCTTTCTGAAGTGGATCATAACTGTTGATGAAAAATATTTAGGAATTAGAAAAAGACCCGAGCTCAGGCCGAACTCTGGATTTGTAGAGTCGTTAGACCGTTAAGTTTAGTTTATTATTATTATTATTATTATTATTATTATTATTGATATTCGTGACTTTGCAAAACTAGTCATCTAATGATTACTGCTTACTTTTGCTAATTTATTAGTAATAGATCAACACTAGCACTAGTTTTCAGTACACCATCTTTAGCACATTACAAAATAATTTGTTAAAGATGGGTGTACTGAAAACATTACATAAATTAAATAAATTGTGAAATATTTTTGTCTGCTAATAAGTGCTAGTGTTGATCTATTTATAAACTAGTCAATTTACAAAATTTAATAACAACACACTTACCTCAAGTTTGGAATGAACACTATGTTTGAAAGCAACATACAATGGAAAATTGAGAAGAAAAACTTTTGCTGAAAAATGTAATAATTTTTCTCTATCTTCTAATGACCAAAATTCAACTGAATTCATTTCATCCTTTTTTATAATATCTTCATTCTTTTTATCATTTGATGATTTTGGCATATCAGTTGCATGGCCATCATTATTCTGTGAATTTTTTCTATCAATATTTGTTGAATCATCATCACAAACACAATCTTTATGGCTATTTTCTATCGTCTGATAATTTTGTTTTGATTCATCATCACATTTTTCTTTTTCATTCTCACTTTTCAATTCATCTAACAATTTCTGTAGTACTTCTAATACACTTAAAATAAGCCCTTGTATAACAGAATTAAATCTGTCGAAGTTCTTTGGATCTTTGTAACAACAAGTACATTGCCTATAGATAATAAATATAAAAAATTATCTAATTATATTTTTTATATGATATGGAAAAAGTATTATAAATCTTTAAATATCATTTTATATAGTCTGTACTATTTAAAATTCTTAATATACTTAGGATTAGAATATTTAATATTCTTAAATTAATACAATGGATTCCACTTAATTGGGGCAGCCATATAATTGGGCCAAATCTCAAAGAATGGAAACTAAACTAATAAACTAATACATAATTTAAACGCTTAATTGGGACAGTAGCAGAAAAGGAATTTTCAATTTTTGATATATTTTAGAGATTTTTCAAAAGTATGGCAATACTACGTACACTAATACTTGTTGTGTGCTTTCTTAAAAAATTCCTTATATAAAAATTATAATATTTTATTGTACTGGTAATTTTTCAGGTTAAACCTTTCTACAAGATAATACAGACTAACACAATGAAGCAGGTCGTTTCTTTGCACCCTATTACATACATATTGTTGACACACTGTCGCCGCACTAATATAAACATCCATTCTTTAGTAAAATTATAAGTAAATATCATTGTTAATAAATAATACATAACAATACTGTATTCGGCAACAGTAGTAAGATGAGAATCAGTTATCTATCGTCGTGAGTCTGGCAAGTGTGCATCTACTTAAGAGTCTACCATTACTCAGCAATATTCATTTACAGTGTCAATTTTATTTATAATTTTTAAATCTTTGCCAACATGCCAAGAAATGATTTTACACATTCGAGTAAAACTGCTTTTCTGGATAAAATTAAAAGCCAGCCATTTAATACAAGCCATCGTAAACTCACTGAAATAAACCAAAGTATACCATAGCACGTCTCCTACGACAAAAAAATCAACTGCGTGAGGAGTGGGCATTACAGAAAGAAATTCCAGGAACATCCAAAAGAAAGAATGATGGAAAGGATCCAGAAGCATTAGATCAATGGTTTCCTATAGTTAGTGGGAGAGGCATGAATATCAGCAGCCCAGTGTTGAAGATGAAGTCAGAGGAGATTGGCAAAAACTAATAATTAGTTACCTATTTTAAAGCATTAAAATAGGTACCTAATTATTATTTTTTTTACCTATTATTTATTTTTCCTACATTATTTATTTACCTACAAATTACATATTTTATTTTAGAATTTATTATACCGTTTAATTGGGGCAGCTGCTTAATTGGGACACATTGGGCCCAATTAAGCAGAATCCACTGTATTTATTTTAAAAGATACACATAATCCTTGATTTTTATGGCAGATTGGTTCTGTAAAAGTACAGTGCAAATCATGACTAACATTAGTATAGGTTCTGGGAACAGATACAAGGGATAGGTTCTGTAATACTCAATTAAATAATTTGCATTTTATTTAAAATAAATTGACACTAATTTTATACTATACACACATTTAAAAATTTAAGAATAAGGATGCAAACTGTTCAAAATATATAAAAACAATTTTATTCATATCCTCTTCTTTTGTTAATATCAAAACAATCTTCTTTCTCAGTTCAAAGTCACCATTATTGCTAATTTCATCTATTTCAGATTTTTTAAAATTTATTTTATACAGTAATTTTCAAAATTGGCTTAACAAAATTTATCATCAATGGCCCGGTTGCATAAAACTATTGAGGACCGTTACTTGCTAACTCCGCCTACATCTTTTTAGTTTCCGTTGCATAAACGAAATAACGACAACTTTCTAGTGGAGATGACGTCATAGTCTTGATAAAGTTATCAATGCCAGAAGTTGCTGTTAAAGCTTGCGAATGGTCATGGCCTCTCTACTTCTGTATTACTATCTTGAAAATTCTCAAAGTATGAAACGAGAAAGGATATTTAGAGATAGATCAAATCCTTTTGAGTGGCCAGAAGAAATTTTTACAAGAAATTATCGGCTACCACAGCCTTCAGTGTTTCAGTTGTATGATAAATTAACTCAAATGGAAATACTATTAAACAGATGCTGATTTTAAATAAATTTTCATAAATTATTGTTACATTATAGATTCTTATTTTGTATTGTAATGTAGTGTGGCCGAAATAAATTGTCACAAGCATATTATCATTTTACAAACAATAACTTTATTTAAAGACGAAAGAATAAAAAATCCTCACTAAAACTTGTGCGTGTCTCTCCACCGACCTCAAACCATCGGTTCCAGCATCTAATAAAACTTTGAACTCTGGTGTAATAAAGCGGTCCCTTTGGTTATAAGCTTTTAACAGCAGCACCGATGGTCCAACTGATGTAGCTTACGGCATCGGTAGTATTTACATTTAGAACATTTCACTGTTAAATCATTCAAGTATATTTGTTGTTTATTAAAATTGCATATATTGAATAAATTATTATTAAATAATTTCAAATTTTTTAATTAGATTTAATTAGATTTTAATTTAATTTAATTAGATTAAATAATTTCAAATTTTTTAATTAGAATTTATTTTATAAAACACAAATACAATCATATTTATACAAATAAAATATTTATAAATTAAAAAGTTAAAATTAATTCTTCCCATGCTTTTCTTAGATCACTAGGCGTTTTATAAGTCCTCCCTTTTACCAATTCTTTTCTACGCTCTACTTCATTTAATAATGCTTCTATTTCACTTACAGTAAAATTCGCTTTTCGTTTTCAAGGATTTGAAGTAGACGCCATTTCGAACTCTTCCCAACATGCAATGTTTCTACGTCACTAGAATCTATTTCCACCAATGTAAGAAGCTTTTTCATTGGATATTTGAAGAAACACGTAAGAAGACTAGAAGGCGGAGTTATTTAGGTTGTTATTATGACGTGACATTTGCTAAAAGTTTTATGCAACGGAATATCCACAAGTTATCTACTCTTGGTAAAAGTCGCCATATTTACCGATGGTTGTTAGTTGCGAATCGTTAATTTTATGCAACTGGGCCAATGTTTGCTTTTTAATTTTATTTAATTCCTTATAAATATATTCATACCAAGCTGAAATTTCAAAAGTCCCAAATCTTAAGCTGTGATCCATGTTTGGATCAATGTCAAAGAAATAATTTATTAACAGATTAAAATGACTCATAACTTTTTTAATATTTTTTTATCGTTTATAAATTATTATGTCATAATTAATGATTCTAATAACTGAATATTATATTAAAATTAAAGATCAATTATTACTATAAATGATCTTTAATTTTGATATAATATTCAGTTATTACAATATATATAGAAATCTCTTGCTAATGCTGATAGAACAGCTAAGGATTCTGTTATTTGTTACTGACCATAATCTAGAACAGGGATGAGCAACACGCGGCCCGCGGGCCGCTTGCGGCCCGTTAAATATGTTATTACTGTGATTGTCTTTGTTGTTGGTGTTGGATTTAAACTTGTTAAACCAAAATTGTAGTATATAAAATGAAAATTTGTCATCAATTTTTTCAACAGTGTTTAAACCAAATACATTCTTTAATTTACTGCTTTTTCTCCTTTAATATTACTAACAAACAATAGCACTTACCATCGTAAACAGAAGGGAGAGGAGATGATAGGAAAAGGTGATGGACGTACTCAGTCCAAAATGTGTCTCACGTGATCATTTAAGGACAATAATAATATAGTGTCTCTATATTAATTTAACAGTTTTTAATTAGTTATGAATAATAATATGATTAACCACGTAAAAACTTTTTCTTATTTATATCTACATGTGAAAGTATAAGAATTTGTTCTCCGGATTACAGATGACGTCATTGTTGTTTATGTTAAAGACCGTTAGGGAAATGGTATGTTCTTTCTTGGAATGTTTCGATTTGGAATGCACCTGAAGATGGCTGTATAGCCGAAAACATTAGCACGGATTGATGTATTAAACGTTTTGAAATATGCTGCGATTGTGCTGTTCTTTTATTAATAGTCATAATTAGTATAAGCAGTTTCCTATGGTTAAGTGTACAAATATGATCTTAGGAACAAGTGCTTGGATTTAAGCCTAAATTGTACACAGCAAGTAAGCAAGCAAGCAAATACGATTCTGACACATTTGTGAAAGAACTATTAAACAGAGAAAATAAAAAAAAATTGAATTGATGGGTGGTTGTCAATATACAAATAAAAAAATTTAATTTTTTTTCACAATACAGTTCCCTTAAATTGTCAATTATTTTAAACTAATGCTGATGATATTCCTGAATTTTTATTTTAATAATACAAATAATGATAAATAAAATGATTGTTTGGCATGTATATGTAATTGGGTTTATGAATGATTTTTGTACTAAGCTCTAAAAATCCAGATCAAATGCTTTTACCCATGTATCTTCTATATTACAATGGTCTAGCATCACATATTTTGGGATGTGATCCAGAACTACATTGCTTAAAAAAATTATTCAATTTCCAACAAAAGTTAATTGTTCAGATTTCATGTGAGTTAACCACATAATAGATGCAGCTGTGTACATTTGATTTCAAATTGATAGAAGAAAAAGGACAAATAAGAAGAAGCAGTTTGTTTTACTTTGTCACGTTGTTTGTACAGATCTGACAGAAAACAGCATTTCATTTAAATTTTTCTTAAGGTTTAAAGTTTTCTTGTCAAGACAATACATTTATGTTTATTAAAATAAATTTTCTATAAATTGATTTTGTGAATAAAATATACTGTAGTTAGTTACCTTATTGCCCCTAGTTTAGGAAAATTGATTATGGAAAAAAGTATGCAGAAAGAAAAAAATTTTTTTTTAATTTTTATTGTAGTTATGATCATTAAAAAATCCTAAATAAAATTTGACAAACCTTCAGTATTTAACAAAATTATAGATATTATCATGACATCAGTACAGGTCCTCCACTTTCGTTCTTGAAATATACGAAAGTAGAGCAATGTAAAAAAAAAAAACATGGAAAAGTGTTTTTAAAATATTTATTTTACAATATTAGTAATATTTGAAATATGTATTTTACACCAAAACAGATAAACTGACAATACACAACATAACAAGAGAAACGAAAGCGGCTACAAAGAAGTACGTGCGTTTTTGGAATACATATCAAAAAAAATTTAACTTTTAAATATGTACGAAATAGTGAATTGTACGAAAGTCGAGGACCGCCTATAATGCTTTTATGACATTATCCATTATTACTCACGATGATGTCATCGCGGCTTTCACATAACTCTGATTTTTATTTCATTTCCATCAAAAAGAAAAATGTCTTATGTTACCCGCGGGTCCGCGGGAAGTTTCCAGACGAAGTTTGATCCCGAGTGATCAAAGGGTGCGGAAATCTTTAGGAACAGATAGACAGAGACAAGCATTACTTTTATATATATATAGATTTATCATAAATATTGCACTCATACGAAATCGGGACACTCAAAGTTTCACATAAAGTATTCGTAATCAAATTCCGAATACGAATCGAATTTATATTTTTATGAATTATAAGTCCAGTCGTTGATCTTTAGTAGGCCCTATCCTTTACTTAGTAATTATCTTATAGCAGCTTTTGCAGCTCATGATTGCTGTATTAACCGCTCCTCCGAGCGAAATCGATGTGTTAAATCTCGAAAAAGCGTAGCGAAAACTATATTTGATAGTTTTATTACTTGAGATGTTGCTAAATAAAATACAAGTTTCAAGATTATACATTGAAGTTGCATTTTTCTGATATTAAAAGTTTTTTTTGTCAACAGATGACGCCACTTTCCATTCTCTAAGAGTCTTTTGCTAACAAGGAGACGGTAAAACTTGGGTGGGCCAATTTTTGATAATTTTTGGTAAATTCTATTCATTTCCCCTCTATGTGTTATTTCCCAAAGTGAGCTCTGCTGCTTTTGCCTCTTTTACGAGAAAACCCAAATTTAAATTTTGGCGCAGGAATGATGTTTCTTTAGAAAAACACTATTTTGTCGGGCTTCGGTGGCTCATCCGCTAGAGTATGCGCCTTTGATCCTCGAGGTCGTAGATTCTCTTCCTTGTTCTGCCCTTTTTTGTGAAAAAAATTTTTTATAAATATAGAAATAAAAAATAATAATTTATATATGTAATATATATAAAAATAAGCAATTAGTTATTTATTACTGTCAAGCAGAACGGTCAATTGATACAAACATGGTTGATGCCAGTGACTCTGGATTGTAAGAAGTATCTATAATGGATGCATATGAAATGGAGACCGAATTGGAAGATAATGTTGAAGATTTTGATTGCTACCCTTCTTTTTCGTGAACAATTAAATAAAATAGCTAGATATTTTTGCATTTTTAATTTTTGAGTTCTGATTTCTAATTAATTTATCTGTGATAAATTACTAATTGTTTATATAGGCCTATATATATAAAATTTTTAATATTATATATACAGTATATATAATTTACATATACAAGTTTTAATATATCATCATCATCATCATCATCATATATATTAATTTTACGTTTTCTTACAACTTGAATATCTATAGCTAATGTTTTCAGTATTCCTACCATAAGATGGTAGGAATGCCGAAAATGTTAGCTATAGATATTCAAGTCATAAGAAAATGTAAGATAAACCTCAATTGCGGTAAGTATTATTGTTTGTTAGTAATATTAAACCAAATTCATGAAATTCAATTACTATATAAATCGAGTATTAGGTGTACTGAAAACCAAAAGTTAAAAGTGTTAGTGAAGGTGGTGTTAAGAATCCTAAATGTATTATTGTTGATACAAAAAAGGAAATTATAGCTAAACATGAAAATGTTTGTGTTTCGGATCTCGTCAAGGTGTACGACATGGCGAAATCAGCGATCTGCACTATTCTAAAGAATAAAGATATGCTGAAGAAAGCTGATGTATCTAAGGAGATGACTAGGTTAACAAAGCATAGGCCTCAAGTGTTACAAGAAGTAGAGAAATTATTAGTTTGGATTAATGAAAAGCGGCTTAAGGGAGATAGTGTGAGCGAGGCTTTGATATATGCGAAGGCTTTAGAGCTTCATCAATATTTATTGGCGAATCAGCCAAGTACAAGTGATACTAAAACATATTATTTGGATTTACATTAATTGCAATGGGAAAAATTGATTCAAAACGTATTATTTAGATTTACATTAATTGCAATAGGAAAAATTGATTCGGATCACGAACAGGGTCAAGGAACGGATTATGTTCGTGAACCGAGGTATCACTGTATATTACTTCATGTTTACATTATTAATTATACTAAAGCAATTTTATGTTAATTTTAGACAAAACATAATAAGTTATTACTAATATCATTGAAATAATAATTTAATATGTTTTGTCTAAAAAAAAAATATTTTAGTCCTCTTAAAAATTATTATTTCTGAGTACAAGCATCAAGGAGTTATCAAACGAAAAGTTGTTTCTAATCTGAAAATTGTTGACTGTTGAAACTTTTTTATTTGATAAAAAAATTAAATAAAAATACCATTTTAACATAATTATTCATTATTCAAAATATTCAAAATTTTTAATCGCAAGCATTAAAGTAATAATTTAAAAATATATCACTCTTAATAATCATCATCCAAATTTCAATATTAGAAATTAAATTTTAATAATTTACCTTTGAGTCCAAGCTTGAACATAACTACATAATATTGATATTTCTGGTTTGGATAAAGGTTGCAATTGTGATTTCTGAATTTCATTTTCATCTGTAATTAAAGAAAGTTTAATTTTCAGTAATAAACAAAATATTTGTTAATAATTATTATAATAAATTAATAAATATACATCATCTCACCCATATCCTTATGAGAGGATAGGGTACTCAAAAGAAGAAAAATAAAATGAGGGAAGAACAAATAACATGAATCAAATGGTGACATACATCTCTATCTTTACACACTATTCCAGCTTCTTCTAAAGTCATTTTTTTCACACACATCTTCCCCTTATAAACACTCTGAAACCGATATTTCCTCACTCATCCATTTGTTCGCTCCATTCTTTCCTTGGCCTTCTTGGTAAATATGGGAGAAGAACTCCCATATTTACCCTTAATACATCCAATATACTGTGTTATAATTTGTTAATTGTTATTCATTCATTCACTCACATCTCAAAGTTGACTTCCTTACTGCTTATATTATACTCCTTTTCACTCCATATTGCTTTCATATTTTTATCGTTCAAGATACAATCATATACAGTCAAACCTGTTTTTATGCGGTCTGTTTTTGGGCGTTGTTATTTTTTGTGCAATGTTTTATGTGCATTTTTTTTGTGCAATATATAAAAAAACTTCCATCAATTCCATATGACAAATAAAAATTAATTAAAAAATGTAATTAAAAAAAACAACGCACAAAAACGAACTGCATAAAAACAGGTTTGACTGTATTGTCATTCCAGCTACACTCTCAAGTATTTCATTTCCATGCACTCAAATCCTTTCTATGCCTTTTATCTACTCCACTTCCATACATCAATGTTATTAGAACCAGCACACACAACCGCTATACAGATATCCTAACATTCTTTGACAGTCTCATTCCTCTCATACTTTCCAAATGCATCCACCATAACTTTTAATCCAGCATTTGCTCTTCTTATAATCTCACCCTCTCTCTCAAATATATTACTTAAGTATAAAAACTCATTCTTCTGTTCCAGATTCACTCCATTCAGTTCAACCTCACATCTTATACATTCTTCACCCCTATCAAATATGAGTACTTTTCTCTTCTTTTCATTTATTCTCATTTGTTTCCTCTTGCATTCAATTGTGCAATATGCATCCTCAAACCCTGTTCACTCTCGGAGAGGAGAATACTATCATCAGCATACAACAGACAGCATTCATAATTCATTCATGCAGTTTCCCTCATACATGCATCCATGTATACATTAAACAGCCACGAAGACATCATACACCCTTATCTCACTCTTTCATCAATTGTAAACGACTCTGACATAATTTCATTTACTCTTACACTTGCAAACTGTTATCATGCATCATTCTCAATGCCTCAAGTAGCTGTTCATTCACACCATATTATCTTAGCACTTTTCATAGATTACTTCTATTCACTCTGTTATACACCTTCTCAAGAGCTACAAAAGCACAGAATACCTTCTTTCTCACATGTAAATACTTCTTCACAATCCTACCCATAGAGAAAATCTGATCCACACATCCTTTTCCACTCCTGAATCCACACTGCACATTCCATATTCTCTCATCAGTCACCCTCTTCATTCTATCAATCACAATCTTACCAAATACCTTCCCAGCTACATTTAACAAACTTATAGCCCTATAATCAGGGACAGATTTAGGCATGGTCTTTATGAGCTGCAGCCCTGAGACCCAATCAAAGGGTCTCCTTCGTGGTCAAAAAATAAAAATAAAAACAATTTAAATTAAAAATTTAAGAAAAATAAATTATACAAAATCTTTTCATATCTAGATAAAGTTTAAATCATTGGTTTGCAACACTATTGGATTTGAATAAAATATCAAATATCAATGTTTTAATCGACAGTAAATAATAAATACGCCTCTGTCAGTAGTCGATAAAATCAAAATATACTTTTATCATTTGTCAATTATGCAAATAATGTGGCAACATCGGAATGGGAGTGCATTTCTAGTTCTTCCAAGGAAGCTGAGTTTCTCTAAAACGTGTTAGCTTAATGTACAGTCTATGACAGAAAGGTTTTGACATCTACTGAAAGGCTGCATTAGAGGAAATAGTTTCAATTGTAAAGTCTGGAAAATCTCTGCAAAGCAGCTTGTAATGAAATAGACCGTTCTTACCGAGCTTGGAAGGGAAGTGATACCATACCCACCATATTTGCCTTATCTGGCATCCTCCAATTATTACTTATTCCAGTTTTTACAAAATTCTTTAGATGGCAAAACACTTAGTTTAAATGAGGATGTCAAAAATCACTTGATTCAGTTTTTGCAAGCAAAGATCAGAAATTCTACGAGGATGGAATCATGCTACTACCAGAAAGATGGCACTCAGTTTAAATGAGGATGTCAAAAATCACTTGGTTCAGTTTTTTGCAAGCCTAAATGAGGATGTCAAAAATCACTTGGTTCAGTTTTTTGCAAGCAAAGTGAGCATGGAATCATGTTACATCAAAAAGATGGCAACATATGTTCGATCAAAATGGTCAATATATAATTAAATAAAATATTTATATACTATAAGAAAGTTGTTCATTTTCATGAAAAAACGAAATTACTTTCCGAACAACCCAATTGTTCATTTTCATGAAAAAAACGAAATTACTTTCCAAACAACCCAATAATACTAATGTTTATTAATGTTATATAATATTATACAGAATCTCCTAAACTTATGTAAATTGGACTTACATAAAATATTTTCCATAATGTTTTTATTATTTTTTCAGATATAAAACATAAATATCTAATATATTTATAGGATACAAGTTTGAACATATTAGTTTATAATATTTAAAATTTCATACAGTGGTACTTCGCAATTCAATGTCCTGCAATTCATCAGTCTTGCAATTTGACAGTTGAGTTTAGCAGGATGGTGCATGCATGTGCATGGAATTGTGAGATGTCATTTCTTGTTGGGCAGCTTTGGTGTTTGCACATGTTGTTTAATTCTTAATTCTACATTTTTCAGAAAGTAAAAAATTTTTTGCATCTGTAGTTATTATTATTTTGCTTGGATGAAATTTAGGGATGAGTTTAAAGAGAAGTGAATAGAGGTATAATTCAGGAAAAAAAAAAAAAAACTTAATTGAGCCTACAGAAGAAGAAAGAAATTGCAGATAAAATGCAGAAAGATAGAACAATTATAGATGTAACTCAAGAATATGGAGTTCCTAGGATAACTTGGCAATGTTTAGAACAAAGAGAGATTATAGGTGCTAGTGTCTGTTGAGTAATAAAGATTTCTGACAAAAATAGATCTTTAATCAATGAAGTGATGGAAAAGCTGTTTCTCACCTGGATTACATAAAGACAGATGAAGGGAGATCCAGTACCTCAGGCAATGATCTGAGAAAGCTAGATTAATTTTCGAAGAATTGCAGAAGAAAACTTGAGGATGTACCTCAGATCAAATCTGAGGAATTAAAGCAAGTCGAACTGGTTTCACAGATTCAAAGGTAGAACAGGATAAAGAAGACTTTATTTCCAACTAATGTTGGAATAAAGTCTGCTGTGCTTGTGTGAGAAAGATGTGCTTGTGTTGGAACTTTATTCCAACATCCAAGGACTAATAAATTGGGTGTATTGTGTATAAAATAGCATATTTTGAAATTTAGTGTGTTATACAATAGTAAAATACTTATAGTAAAAGTAAATAATTTTTTTTTTTTTTAAATAATAGCACTACGAAGCAGTTGAATATCACTACAAAAACTCTTTTATTGGAAGGTTTTAAAGTAGTATTAAGGTATGTAGAAAATAACGTTCTAAAAACCTTTAATGCCAGTTTTAAAATATTTTTAAGGTACGTGTCCGATGTATTTGTTATATGGAAAGACGGAAACGACAAGACATTAGAAATGGAACAAGCCTTCACAAACAACTCTCTGGGTCTAAAGCTTAAAGTAGATCAAATCAGTTCAACGTCCGTACACTTCCTGGATATTCAACTAAATTCAACATCAACACAATATGTTACAAAAGTCTATAGGAAACCATCTTATGTTTCTACCATCATCCCATCCTGGTCAGAGGACTGTTATAGTTACAAGCGAGCGGCATTTAGCGCATTCTTTAGACGCTTAACCCTTTCCGCTCCTCAAAAATATTTTTTTTAACGGTCTACGGCTCCAGCGAGCCATTAAAAAAAATTATGATTTTTTGTTTTTTTGCCATAACTTTTTCGAATTTTAATATTTTGACACGAAAAAATTGGATTTTGTCGGCAATCCACAGTACACTTTAGATCTTTTACAGAAAGGGCCGTCCTGTGCTTTAAAATATGAACCAATAGCTAAAAGTATAATACCAATGGTAGAAAGATTAATAGAACCATTAGAAGTATTACAGAAAGAACGGCTCAGATCGCAAGTAGTTGAACAAACAAATATTAAAAGGAATAAGAGGGACATAGCATCGATTAGAAGAGAAAAGGTTCTAATAAACTTGACATTAGATTGGATTAAACAAGAGGACATAGTTTTGACAAGAGAGGATAAAATGAGAAAAATGGTTATAATGAGACGGGTAGAATATAACTCAATGCTAGAGGAGTATATTAAGAACTGACATGCAGTAGAACTACCTTCTGATCCAACGAATAAATTAAAAGCAAAGATAGAAAAGTTAGCTAAAAACTTTTTAACGTTATATTTAAATATAACTATTCTATAAAATGATCATAATTATCTAATTTGAAATATTACTGTATACTCTATTTTACATTATTGTATTACATTCAATGATTATCCATTTTTGTTCATTTTAAAATAATTAATTGAGATTCAATGTTCAGATATAATGAAAATGAGCATAATTATTTATTTATTTTTATATAATTTTTTGTGAAAAGTTGTATAAACATTGGAATATTAGATAACTCTTCTGCCAAGAGCTTATATTCAAGATATTTAACAATTGATGCAGTAATATAATACTATATATTGCACTGTATCAGCATGTACATGTGCACGTGCAACAATCACACCAGTATAATGATTATGGAGAATTCGAAAATAAATTTAAAAATATGTGGATGCGTGTGTGTGTGCATATGCATTATAAAATTGATTACCAGCTGATATAAATTGAAACATAAATTATTAGGATTATATTAATATGGTTCTTAAATAACCAGTAGAGAAGGTATTTAAATATTTTTACAACCGATACAACCATACTGATTGAATATCAGTACTGATTCTGCCCTGTGGCAAAAGTCAAAAGTTGGAATCTAAGTAACGTACTCTGTGAATATATGCACAAAAATTAAAAAAAAACTGATTTTAATTTTGTAAAAAACTAAAAAATTAAGATGTATTTAAATAAAATAATATAAATATGTATTGGGCGAGTATATACAGGAATACCTCGATTATCGCGGTTTCGATTATTGCGATTTTCGATCCGTCCAATTACAGGAATACCTCGATTATCGCGGTTTTGATTATTGCGATTTTCGATTTATCGCGGTTTATAATTTATACCAAAATTCGAATTATTGCGGTGAAATTGGAATTATCGCGGCCGCGAGATGTAGCCCATTACATATGCCCAAATTCCGAATTATCGCGGTTTTGAGATGTAGCCCATTACATATGTAACCAGAATTATATTTACTCGAATTATTGCGGCCGCGAGATGTAGCCCATTACATATGCAACCAGAATTACATTTAGTTCGTTTACGAGATGTAGTCCACTACACATGCAAGCAGAATTACATTTAGTTCGAATCGCCACTCTCCAAGTAGCGCTTCGTTTTTATCCGATAGTGCCTGCTCACCATTCACCAGTAACTATCCACCTCTACTTGAAGTACATGTGGATATTTATTTCTCTTCTTATTTACCCCTACAGTGAATGCTAAAAGAAACAAGGATGATATCAAGGCTACAGCTATCAAGAAGAAACGTAGAGTGATCAATTTAGAAGATTAGCACGCTCAACACATTTCTTTTTTACCTTATACATAAAATTTAATTAATATATTTGAAAAATCCTTGGCAATGATCACCCATTTTACATGCATTATTTATCCCGATTATCGCGGATTCGATTATTGCGGTATTTTTCGTGGCAACATTAACCGCGATAATCGAGGTATTCCTGTACTATATAATTTAAAATATGAATAAAAAACAGTTACACTGCCCAAACTGATATAACTTCCACTATTACAAGCACTATGGCAGGAAAATAAAATTATACACAAAAACATAAAGAAGAATTAATCAATTTATTTGATTAATTCTTAATTTATTTATGTTTTGTGTAAAATTTTATTTTCCTGCCATAGTGCTTGTAATAGTGGAAGTTTAAACTGATTTACATAATGTCTCTCATATCAATATAATACTATTTATAGCAGGGGTGGGCAACCTTTTTTTTGTAGGGGGCCGTATAAAAAATTTATGGTGGGCCACGGGCCAAAACAATTAATGATAATAGTATTTATTTAAAAAAGAGAAGGTACAGATATGTAAGTACATAGGTTGATATTAGATATAATAAAATAACGTGGCCCGCGGGCCGGAGGTTGCCCACTGTGGGTATGTAAGTATACATAGCGTTGGTATTAGATATAATAAAATAATGTGGCCTAGGCCAGAGGTTGCTACCCTTACTTTAGACTATTGGGTCAGGGACTCATGGAGATTGCTCACTCCTAATGTATAGTCTAGATATTACATATGTCTTACAAACTAATATTGTAATTTGATTCATACTTTTGATTTATATCAAGTTACAATATTATTATGACAGACAACAAATTTATTATAAACAGTCAAGTATTGATAGCAACAATGCTATTTAAATATCACTAAAAATGGTTGTTATGATATTTAAAATTTTAAATTATTATTATTAGAGTATTATTAGGTAATTTTATAGAAAAAATAAGTAAGAATTGTACAACTCAGGATTATATAAGTGAATATCTGTGCCTGTTTATTCCATTTTGGAATGGAAAGGATTAATTAAAAGTTTATTAATTTATGGTAATCATTTAAGTATAACAACTTTAATCAGTAATATGAATTTTACAATTTATATTATGAATTTTTTTTGATTAATTAAATATGATTACACCATAAATTTTTGAATTACAGATATGTTTTTATTAATAGATTTTTTTAAACTAAAATTTGTATTTTTAGTTATAAGCAATATGACTGTAATTTTTAATAATACTCTTTTGATTTTTAATCAGAAATGTAAAGTTCTATATTAAATCGGAGCTTTTTTCTGACAGATCAAGAAACATTTATTTTAATAATTTATAAATCTTTATATTTTAAAGTAAATTTTGTCTGATATATATAATTCTGACTAAAATGAGTGAAAATTTTTATTTTTAGAAGAAAGCACTGATTTAAATTATTGATAATATTTATTTGATTTATGATGATACTATATATTATATATTACAGTTATACACGAGAATCTACTGATCTCATGTTAGGTTTGATTAAAGAATATAGCCTAATGCAACCGGTGATGTTTCCTGTATGCATTTCCATATTGAAGTATTCCATACCTGAAATACAAAGACTTTTGTATCATGTTCCTAATAGTTCTCTTGTGGTGTGGTCTGCAAAAGGTCATCCCGTTATCATCGATGAATTGCTATCTATACGAAAAGCCTTTGGTTATCATCAAGTTTTCTATGATCTTCCAGAGGAACAACTAGAATGTTTCTTTTCCGTTACTTAGGAATGAGAAATTGAAATTTGCAGAAATTCTTATGCTGCAAAAATTTATTCTTGATCCTCCTGCAGATGGTAGTGAACATTTTCACTTGCCATTACAAGAGATCACTTTAGTGTTAATGTGCACATTGTCTTTCCACTTTTGCATATTCAGTCAAACTTGGTTTTATAAAACTATAATCAAGTGGGAATTTGGAAAAACTATTATAGTTAGAATTTTATACATTTTTGGCCACAAAATAATTTAGTTTTTAAAACTGTCTCTGTCATTAATTTTGTTAGAAAAAAAATTCTTAGTAACTTTACATCTTGGAAGTTATATATGTAATATGTAAATGTGCACATTGCCAAGTTTATTTGTTGTATATTGCATATAATCATAGTACAATTTTCAGTAAACTTCTTTTTTTTCAATAAGGTTCCTACAAGTCAAAAATAATTCATATGTAAAAAGAAAAATAATTGTAATAGGCATTTTATGTAGCAGCGTCTCTGAAGAGACCCAGTGATATTTGCATCAGATTTAAAATTCATTACATCATTGATAAATACAGATGTTTGCACTTATTGTTATTGTACATAATTATAAGTATATAGGTTATATAGTAACAGATACATACACAAACACACACAAAATACATACTGTATACATAAAACACAAACAACTGCATTGGTACATATCTCACTATGTTTTGCACCAATAAATTTATCCACTGGAAAATTAGAAATGTTAAGAATACAATATTTTTAAGAATATCTAGTTGAATAACAAATTATAAAGAAAGGGTATATATATATACAAAATGTGATTTGGTCAAATAAAGTGATATATTGTCCGAAAGAAAATGGACAATACTTGTTGAGAATGTTAATAACTAAGGATTGTGATATACATAGAGGAATATTTATGAAAGATGTTGTAGAGCTTAAGAAATGAGTTATTCGTTTAAAATAGATTTATCTTTTTAGCGATATAAAATTATTAAGTTTTTATATTTTGTTTAGATTCGTTTTTATTTATAGTTTATTGAAATGTATAAAACAAAATGCTTTGGATTAGACATTTTAAATATGTGATTCGGTTAGTTTAAAAGTTGCTACTAAAAAAAAGCAACAAAATTACTCAATGTCCAATATTATTTTAAGAAAATATAAGAATTTTGTAAAACTGCTGTGATGTCATTTAAAACTGTAAAAAAAAATGAATTTTTGTAATTATTGATTTTGAATTAAAAAGGAAAAAGTGATATATATTATAAAAAATACATATAAATATATATATATATACACATATATACATTAAGTTTGTTATATCAAATTCTATTGTTGCAGCAATGTTGTTTTATATTAAGAATTTGTAAATGTATAGAGATGCTAAGAACTCGAAGCAGAAAAAAGTTCTGCAGGAAGCAAGATTTCAGTGTATTCTGATTATAATCAAATGTCTTTATAGATTGTTATTTTCACTTTAAAAGCTTCATGTATGTTTTACTAATCAATAAAATTCCATCATGAATGATCATAATATATATTCTTTTGTTTGACCGAAGTAATGGAATATATATGTGTAGTAAAACAACATAGTATAATAATTGTATTTATGATAACAATACAAATGAAAGCCAGTTCAAAAATTACATTTTTTTTATTCTCCATTCATGTAGAATTCAAATTGATAAACAAAAAAATGAATTTATCTATGGCAATAAAGTATATAACTAGTACAGATTTAAAATGAGTTGTGAAGTAGAATGTTTGTTTACAATGAATACACGAACAATCAAAATTTATTTGGTAACAGATCAAAAACAAAACTATAGATTGACTAAACATTATTTACATGCCCAGGACATTGTTATTGCATAGTGTTAAGAGCTATTTTAACACAAAATATGTAAATAAATGATAACAATCCCTGCATTCCATTTTAATATCACAAGTGCTTATAAATTTCCTTGGATTATTAAGCATTAAGCAATTATTTATTATTATTATTATTAATTATAGTGGAAAGTGAAAATACCAATCAATTTGAAGTTTCAAATTGATAACAATATTGGATTATTTTTTTTTTTACATGGAAAAAATATATTCATTGTGACAACTATAACAGCAATAATTGTATGTTGGAAGATATGTTCATAATGAACACAACATTTTGTGCAAATCATTTTGATTATATATATTTACTTTATCATATATATATATATAATAAAGTTGTGTTTCCTAAACATAGATCGGACACATAAAAATTATAAAAATTACATAATAAATTTTTATAATGTTGTGTTTGACTTTGGCCTGCTTACAAGTGCTTGTTTTAATAGACTTCTGAAATATTAGCCTTTAAGAGCAGTTTCTTTAAAGTTATAATTCGCACTTAACTTGAACAACCTAGTTCATGCATTTAAATGCGGTATTAAACGACACTTCGGCATGCAACGCATCTTATTACTTAATAATTCAGTTATTGCCAGTAAAGTTACGATCCTATTTATTTCTTAATATTTTTTCGCTACTTAATGTATTAATAAAAAGTTAAGACAAAACATAGCAAACAAAATTGTTTTTTTGCATGTAAACGCTTAAATATGCAATATTCCTTCCATCTCCGTTGCTAATCAAACTGTTGCAACCCACATTGTAGCCTACATCGAACATTGCTAATCAACCGATGGAATAGTTGCAACCCACATTGTAGCCTACACCGATCAACAACTGCAGTAATGACTAATCAGTTTTTGAGTAGTGTATGAAAGTCGAACCTTTTCTGCTGATGTCAAAACCTTTCTGACATAGACTCTACCTCTCACTGTTTGGCATTTCAGGTTAATTTGGATTAATTGGATAGGCCCCAAACAGTGTTAGTCAGGGCCCTCAAAGTTAATAGTCCACACCACTGCCTATAATTCTTGTATTCACCTTTCTCAAGTTTCCTTTTGTAGATGGGGAGAATCACAGATTTAATCCAGTCATCTTTCATCCAACACAGTTTCCACAGGTATCATATCCACTCCATAACAGATTTTCCACCATTCTTCAACATCTCAACTCTGATCCATTCCATATCAGGATACTTATAACACTTCAATTTGGCAATCACACTCATAATCTTTTCTTCACTGACTTTTCATCCTATTCACATTCATTCATTGTATTCTTCCCATTCTTCTCACATACTCTCTTATCTCTTTCTTCAATAGGTAGTGTGTGAAAATACTCTCTCCAGCTATCAATTATCCTAGATTCCTTCCACCATTTTTTTATCTTTCACACAAGACACATCCATATCTTGTTCCTTTCTCAAATACCTGAAAGTATTTTAGAAAGGGACAGTCTCTTATTTTCTTTAAAATCATTCTGCATTTCTCATTTCTTTCTCTTACCACTTTCTTCTTTTTCGCTATCTTTGCACACTCTTTTTTACATTTATTATACTTGTCTGTCTTCGCTTTTCTATAAATGGAAAAGTGAAGACAGACGAGTATAATAAATTTTTTCCATTTTCATTTATTATACTCGTCTGTCTTCACTTTTCCCAAATATGGTTTCTCCTTCTCAGTCACATGTTGTGACTGAGAAGGAGAAACCATATTTGGGAACCACACACCTCATCATTTTATCATACATTGCTATTCTTCCTACCTACTTACCAAATATTCTTCCTACTTTACTAAATATTTCTTTTCCAACACTCACTACACACTCCTTAAAATGTATCCATCTTCCATATTGCATATATTCTTATCTACTCACAACCCAGCTTTTTGCATACCTTCTTCTCATATATCTGTCATTTCACATGCATGTCCTCCATTTTCACTTTCATCCATACTTCTTTTGTTCTCCTTACATTTCACCATCCTCTCAAAATATTTATCCTAGAGATCACCAGAATAGTGATCTGAGCATATCTTTGTATCTCTCATCACTTGTGTCCATAACTTTTCCACTCCATTTTTAATCAAACAGAATCAAATCAATTATTCTCCTCTGATCTCTTACAGCTCTCCCAGATGTAGTAATGGATGGCCTTGTGACTAAAAGTGTTTGCGATAAATAACCCTTTTTCAGCACAGACCTCTAGCAGTCACTCTCCATTGTCATTCATTCAAAGATCACCATATTTTCCAACCAATGTTTCCACTCCATTTCTCTCCACACCAACTCTCCACCCACAATCACTCACTCAGTTCCACTTTCATTTATTGCATCATTCAAGGCATATCAGAATTTATCTTTTTCATTCTCACTCATACCATCCATAGGAGCATACACCACTATCAGAAACACTCTGAAATCCTGATTTCATCATTACCCATATTGTTCTGTCATTTACATACTAATATTCTAGCATACACTTTTTGTTCTCTAATTTGGTAGCATGCCCATATCACTTCTTGCTCACTCATTATATTTTACTCCAGAGCATATTCCCACAATATCATTCCTTACACATTCAAATGTATACCCCCCTTTTGATATGTTTCATTCATATAGCACACATCCAACATATATTTACATATTTCATTCACAAGTTCCTGTTCATTCCATTTCTTATCTAATCATTTTTCTATTCCATCCATCCATCCACACACACACACACACACACGGATAGACTGCAAAGTCGCAAATTTTAATGAATATCAATATTATTAATTACAACTAAACCTAACAGTTCTACGACTCTGCAATCCAGAGTTTGGGAGAGTGTTGAGTAACATGAAAAAAATTTGGTCTCAAAGATATCAATGTGCTTATTGAACAATAGGAAATAAATGAAATTCGTCAGAACAGATCTTTATATTAATAAAAGCTAAAAAAGAATATAAATCGAAGATATTATTCTGAGCTCAAGTCATCTTCTAAATTCTAATGTAAAATTAATTAACTTCAAAACAATCTAACAACAACTAACGTTAACCAGCAAAAACAATACCAGAACTTACAACTAGAAGTACTGATTAAGTGTTAGATCTTAAGAACAATAAAACGATGTTAGAAACTTATACTAATAATTTGAATAAATTCTCAAAACAAGTTAAATAACAAAAAATATAAATTTATTAGATTCCAAAACACTTACAAAAGTGTTAATTAAAGCTTTATTTAAAACGAAATAAAGCACAATTCAAATAAACAACAAAACTTATTTAATCAACTCAAATATCCAAAAATCAAGTTATTCAGAAGAAAGAAACCTTAAATACTACTTAATTCTACTACCTCCACCACCGATACAAACTTCAAGCAAATTGTAGATCTTTACAAGAATTCCAATTTCACTTATCCAATCTTACGTTAATACAACACCTCGTTGAATCATTGGTTGCGTCATCTTTTATATCCGAGTGACGTACAGTCCCGTGTTGCTTCATTTACATAAATATATGTAACATGTTTAAACTTATTAGCTTACAGAGTTATCAATTCATCATATCCTCTTTTACACGTAACAAGTTTAAATTTATTTGCTTACAGAGTTATTCATTCATGTCATCCTCTTTACAATTTAATGAACATCAATATGAGATCATTCTTACATTCTCATATCGGACCAGTGGTAAAGCCTCAATACGAGATCATTCTTACATTCTCATATCGAATTAGTGGTAAAACTTATTTAGATTAGATGACGTCATTAGCCAGGACAGCTCTTCCGGAGGACAGTTTCTGATTCTGTAACACATGATTCTACTACGATGGAGAGTGTGGAAGTAAGTCAACTGTTAAACTAAAATATAATATGTTATCTAATATCGAAAATATCGAGAAATAATAAAAAAGTATAATAAAATAAAATAGGATAGATCAGAGTTAACTTCCTCACAAGACTACTAAATACTAGCAACAAGTAAAGCCATCCTACTGGTGGGGTAAACCAATGTAGCAACAACATAAAATAGATGATAAAACACATTGACTTTGTTTTGGTGGCCAGACATACCCCATTTATGTTAGTAAATATGATGACTAGATCCAAATAATTAATAAAAAGGGTTTAGTACCCCAATATGCACTATTATACTACCTGTAGTCCTACCACTTCAATGGCTTCACCCACCACTAGTATTGAGCAGTCTACCCATGTATATACATCAATGGTCTATTCACATTTTACACACCCAATCTCCATTCATACTTCTATTTTCACTCTTGTTGTCCTTTATCCAATCCAGTTTTAAATCTATGTTTGACAGTCCAGTTTCCTTTATTCTGAATTTTGAAAATCAAATAAAAAATTTCACCATGTTGTTGATCAGCCAAATGATGACACAGTTTAGTGGAGTGATTGCACCCCTTGAGGGTCCCAAACAAAGCTGAGTAGAATATTAAGCACTACAACCTCAATGAAGCAATCTGTAGTGTTGTTGACCAGCGATCTTAGTGGTTGGTGGCAGAATTAATCGTTTACTGTTATCATTGTTCTATTGTTTGTTGTCTGAATATTTTGTTTATATGCCTAGCTATTATTCATAGCATTTAGAATCTATGAAAGATTTATCAGAAAGAAGTAAGTAAAGTAATTTCATTTGTCGTTATCTAATTAATCTACTTCAAATTTCAAAGGTCAAACAGCACTATTAACAGCTAAGTTTCTTTTTAATTTTAAAGATACAAACGTTTTCGGTGATTAGGCCATCATCAGGCTATATTCCATCAGCAATAGAATACAGTGGGTGATCGGTTAACGAACATAATCTGTTCAAAGACAATGTTAGTTAACCAATCATCAATTTACCATAGGTTTTTATGGAAATTTGATTAATTCGTTCTGGAGACCAAGTTATATAATTTCGTACTATATTTACTGGTATGTTTATTTATATGTAATAACAATAATATATATATTATATACATAATTTTGTATTTTCATCTATTATGTTTATTTTTTGTTAAAGAATCTGTCCAATGTTGATTGCTTTTCTTTCTTCTTCAGGATTTTCGGAAATGATTAATAGCATTGTCGTTGTAAGATCCCCAAGCCTATTGACCTCAACCTGGTATGAGTGCCATTCTAGCACCAAAATATTGTAAAATTTCTCTCTTATCTTTTTTAATAAATCTTTGATTATTTTGATTATTTTGTCTCAGAGTTCATTTTAATTGGAAATAACTACTGTTCTCCCATTCTTATCCTGAATCCAAAGAGATAGATGACTTACCATGGGTTTAGCCATTGACTAGGAAGTAAGAAGCGAGAAGGAAAAGTAAAGTATAAGTATAGTAAAAGTTCCTACTATAAGAATGTGTGGTAGGTCAAAAGATGAAAGAAGAGAGTTAGCAACCAACACAGTCTTTAATAAAACAAGGAAAATAATTATTTACAGTATTTACATAGTTGAGATTTGTAGCAAATTCTCAACAACCATTTTTAACAGTCTTCAGTTTGACGAGAAACCTTCTTCTTGACCACAGAGAGGTCAAAGAAAAGTCTTTATTAAAATAGCAATGGATTAAAAAGTTCATTTCTTGTCAGTTGTTTCATTATTTTAGTTGTAATAATTAGTTGAAACACAGTGTTGATAATTCGTCTAAAAGTCCACTTAATATACTAAACAAACCTCAAGGCAATTTAATCCAAATAATCCTAGTTAATCTGCCATATTTAATCCCTTGAATCTTTAACGGAATTTTAATGATTCGAATTAATTTAAACTAATTTTTAGCGCCATCTCGTAATTAGATCTATCGGCAAAGTCTGATAACGATAATCAAAAATTAATTCTAAATTAATATAACTGTCTGGAGAATCAATCCGCTTGTTGGCCTTGGCGGTCTAGCGGTATGACATCGGGACAGCAGCCCGAAGATTGTCGGTTCGATCCCGGGCCGAGGCGGATTTTTTCTTCAGATAAATTAGTTAAAATTCTAGTTTCAATTATTAAGGCCGAGGCAGATTTTTTTCTTCAGATAAATTAGTTAAAAATTCTGGTTCAATTATTAATTTTTCGGATAAATTAGTTAAAAATCCTAGTTCAATTATTAATTAATAGATATGCCACTCATTGATTTAATAAAATATTAATTATTCTAATTATGAGATGGCCACTCATTGATTTAATAAAATAATAAATATTCTAATAAATATCCTATTCTATTAGTCTTATTTGGACTAAAAGTCCACTTTATTCAATTCTATTCCAAAAATCTAGTAGCTCAGTTATAATCTAGTATCTCAGTAAATCTAGTAGTCAGAAGTAGTGTCAGAGGCTAAACGAAAATCAGAAAAGAAACAAATGAACACTGCTGATTACATGCAGATTTTCAAATTTCATTACACAGCAATAGTTGACTTGTTAATAAAGAAGACAGAAAATTACATTGATGAGTACATGCTGCATAACCGAGTCCTGACAATTTTAAATTTAACAGTAGAAAAGAAAATCAGAACAACAGACAATTTCAACGTAAGTTGTCAGACGCCCAAATCTAACAAGAGGTGAGGGTCCTTTCAAGTCTTGTTACTAGTTGTTAATCATTTTAGTAACCCCAGTTATGTTAATGAATTCCCTCAGTTCACTGAGAATTCTGATTTTCTGTCAATCAGTGCAATTTGCAAGACCAGTTTTGTCCTTCTTCAATAGCCTTCCTTTCAAGTTTTAATCTTTCATAGTTATATTTTTTGCAGTAGAAAAGATAATGTGGAACATCTTGAACACTTTGTTGGTCACAACTGCAGAATTTATTATCATTAAGTCCAAATCTTTCAAGAAACTGTAAGAAGTTTCCATGTCCAGTAAATATCTTTGTGTGAAAATCAGGAGCAAATTGCTTGTTTTTGAGTCTTTTCTTAATATCTGGGAAGAATTCGAAAATGATTCTCCCAGTGTTTCCATTTTCCTACATTGTTTGCTATTCTTCAATAGTTTTTCTTTTGATCATTAACTTTAAAGCACTGATTGGAATTTTATTGTATCTGCAAAGTGTGTTGAATCCCTGAACCTTTCTCGCCAGTTTGTCAGCTTGCTCATTTCCTTTATTTCCACAGTGTCTTGCAGTCCAGCAAAAAGTAATATTTTCCTTATTGTTTAGATTAAGTTCTTTATTGATTTGAACATTTAAAGGGTGATTCAGTTTAGGGTAGCATAATAGTTTCAAAACCGTAGTGCTGTCTGTCACAATCTGAATAGGATCAGAATAATCTTTGATGTTTTTATTAATAAATTGAAGACTTTTGAGGATCACAAAAAGTTCTGCTTGAATTATTTAGCAATTTTTATTCAGTTTGAAGTAGGCTTGATATTTTATTTTCTCCTTCTGATCAATAATGACGAATGCTGCTCCAACATGATTATCAGTTTTTGATCCATCTGTGTATATATTAGTTCCTTGAAATTTTTCTTTGTATTCATTAATATTTGGCTGACTGGATGTCCTAATGAGTGTGTTTTAGCAGGAATTTCAATTCCATGTGTCTTAATTGTATCAATGAGTTCTTTTGTCTCTTGGTTGGAATTGAGCCTAATTGTGTTAAGAATTTCAATCTTAGTTTTGTCCATTTCCCCATGTGTACGCTTCCAGATCTGACTGATTTCCTTTATTTTCAAATTAATTGGTACTATTTCAGATAACACCAAAACTGCCTCTGTGGGTGCCATACAGTAAGTTCTGCTGATTCTAAGTGCATTCTTTCTTTGCACTCCAAGAAGTCTATTTTTTAGTTTGTTTTTGTTAATTGTTTCTTCCCAGATTGGGCAACCATAAGTTAAAACCAGCTCAATTGCTCCATAAAAGATTGTTCTAACAATCTGTGGATTAAGTTAGTTGTGAGTTTATTTGCTTTTTGCACAATATATTCAATATGCTGTTCCCAATTTAGTTTTCTATCAAAGATAATTCCTGATATTTAATTTTATCAACATTTTTAATTTTCTTATCTCCATTTCCTATTTTAATTCTTTTGCTTAATATCTTATTTTTAGAAAGTATCATTGCTTGACTTTTGTCATAATTAATTTTTTGTTTTGAAGTGTTTGCCCAGTCCTCCACAATTTTAAGGGCTTGATTAGCCAAGTCCTCAAGTTTATCTCTATTTCTATGTGAAAGAAGAATAAGTGTGTCATCAGCAAAAGCTTGTATAATTCCATTATTAGGAATGTTGTTATTAAGTAAATCATCAATAAGCAGACACCAAAGTCCCAGTCCAGATCTTGACCCTTGCAGACAGCCACGATTAATTTCTTTCTGAAAATGTATGTTTGGTATGTTGGTTTCAATTGTTGGATTTTGAAAGTAACTTTGCAGCAAAACATAAACATTCCATGGACAGTTAATGTTCCAAAGTCTTTCTAATATTTTCTGGTGCCATGCGTGTTCCTCATGTTTCCAAGCATTTCTGATAAATTTATTAACATTAAGAAGAACATCCAAGGAGCTTTTACCAGTTTGGTAAGCATATTATTTCTCATTCAATAGTTTATTTTTGTTAACAATCCAATTTATTCTATTGATTAAAAGTCCATCTAAAACCTTTCTCAAATTTGAAAAAAGAGAAATAGGTCTACAGTCGTTTGGCTTGTCTCTAGAGTCAGTTTTTGGCTTTTGAATAAGTTTAATTTCCGCTTTCTTCCCATTATTAGGAAAATAACCTTGTTGTAAGAACTGATTATACACACACACAAAAGCTATTGGAATAGCCTCAAAGGCATTTTTTATCATTTTTCCTGTTATTTTGTCCAGTCCAAAATGACATGTTGTTATTTAAGGATTTAATCATTCTTTCAATTTCTATAAAACTGAACATTCTATCATTTTCCGTTCTTGGAGGCTCCTTAATCTTCTCACAAACTGTAGAGTGAATTTCTTCATCTTCAGAAATTTCATCCTTTGGAAAAAGTTTTTCAGTTATAGTTTCAATTGCTTCCTGAATGGTTTTAGTATAAGTGTGGTCTTTTTGTACTATGTTGGGTATGGTAACCCTTTTCTTCTCGTTGAATAGAACTTTAAATGGCCCTTTCCAAGGCTTGTCTGTTGTTTTTTTGAGCAAAATTTTTGCCAAGAATCTGTTCTCACTTTATTTATCATTTCTTTGTATTTTTTCCTCTCTGTTATATATTCCTGTTTATATTCATTTTTAAGTTCCTCATCTGTTTCTCTTCTTAGTTTATGATCAATTTTCTAACCAATTTCTTTTGTTTTTCGATGTCATTGTTCCACCAATGACATTGTCTGTTCTCATTTTGTTGGATCTTAGTAGTTTCCCAAAAAGTTTCCATTATACTCTTAGTTAGCATCTCAACGTATTTGTCAATATTGACTGGGTCTCTACTTATGAAAGCATATTTAAGCCAATTGATTTTTAGTTTTTCTCTAAAGTTGTTCTAGTCGGTTTTTCTTTCTGTAGTCAATATAGACTTGACCTTTTTTGGTTTACAATTTTCCATTTTTATATGTATAAATCTAAAATCACTAGCGCTTTCATCTTCTATCATTTTGCAATATTGTATGGATTGTTTAATGTTGTCAATTACAAAACAATCATTGTCAATCCAGCTTTTACCGTTGACAGAATAAAATGTTGGTAGTTGTGATGTGTTCACAGATGTCATTCTATGTTGAAGAGTCATTTCACTGAGTTTTATTCCTCTATCATCCTCAGTTGGACTATGCCAATCATGACTTTTTACATTAAAGTCCCCAGCCATAATTATTTTCTTTCCTTTCAACTCACTAAGAACTCTATTTATTTCATTTAATTGCTCCTCACTATTAGCACTTGGTGAGATGTACACATTTATTATATAGTAGTCAGTTTTATTTAAATGAAGAGAAACAGTTGTCATAAAACTGTTAGTGAACTAAACAATAAATCCAACATCCAGTTCTTTATTTTTCATCACAATTCCTGTCCAGTTTTTCAAGATATCATTTTGGTATATTTTCCAGTCACTAAAATGGACAATTTTTCCTTTATAGAAATACAGTTCCTGTATTAAAATAATATCAATATCTTTCTGTTGTGCAAATTGCATCACATCAGAGTTTGCTGCTTTGCTTCTCTGTGAATTTATAGTAATAAGTTGTAGTCCATTTTCATTATTAGTGTTAATCATTTTATTTATATTGTTTGAGTTACTATCCATGATAGAGTGAATCTTTCATTTGGTCTCATACAGTTAACATTCTGTTTTCCTTATTTTCTGATTCTCATGCGATTAGCAGTAGGACAATTCCATGAGAATGCATTATGATTAGTTTTAAGTTGTGCTTCCTTTGGGAGAGTGCGATTGGCTTTGATACAGTTAATGCATTGTACTTCTTCTTTGTGTTTTGATTCACATTCATTAAATTTATGCTTTTTCATGCAGTGACTACATTTTTGCTTTTCGTCACATTCATGTGATCTGTGGTTGAACAGAACATTTCTAGCATCTAAGTAATGGTAAGTGGTCATCAATTCTAAGCATTGTCCATTCAATTGCCACTTCTCTTTGTAAGAGAAGTCTTCTATATCAGGGGTGGCCAACAGGTTGATTGCGATCGACCAGTCGATCGCGGGACAATTTGTAGTCGATCTTCGTAAGTTATCGGATGACTCTCTTACTGTATAGTGCCTTCTCTAGACAACTAAACCAAACTTTTGCGCTTTATTGCTGATTATGGCCCAAAACAGTAACAGCTGGTAGCAGCGTAGTGCCTTCTCTAGACAACTAAAGCCAAAATTTCACTTTATTACTGAGTATGGCCCAAAACAGAATATCCGGTAGCAGCAGAGTTGAGTATGGCCCAAAACAGAATAGCCGGTAGCAGCAAAGCATTTAGACAAAATTCTAAAATTGCCGACGATTGCCAACATGGTGCCTATGAATTGACAGTTGTGAGAGTTGAAGTGAATTATTCAATATGACACCTTTTAATTGACAGTTATGACAGTTGAAGTGAAGTATTGTGTTTGAGATTTATGAGTAAAATAAAAGGAAAAAACACCGTCGCCGCTGCCGGATATCTCGTTTTGGGATATGTGGTTTTGGCTCCTGTCGCCGCTGCTGGATATCTCGTTTTGGGCTAATGTCATTTTGGGATATGTGGTTTCGGCTCCTATCTCTACTCTCACCATCAAACGAAGAATTTCGAAAGTAGATCGCGAACTCGTTGTTAACATATAAAGTCGATCTTAGTGACAAACAAGTTGGCCACCCCTGTTCTATATCTTGGCATAATTTTATGATGATATTGCATTTGTCAGGTGGAGTTTTCTTTCCCTTGAAAGCACTAACAATGTTAACTTCCTCTTTAAAGTTATCAAACATTCCTTCTCTGCTAAGCTGTTCATTTTGTTTGAAAATGTTTGATAATAATTCTTCATCTTGAAGGTGTGCAGGTGAGTTAATTAGTATCACTATTAGCATCTATTATTACTGATGCGAGAAGACGATTGTTTAGTTGAAAAGCACACTTTTCGTGCAAAGGCCTGCATATTATAAATACGGAACACTTGAGGACAACACTCCCATCTTTTGCAGATTTGATAGATCATAATCAGTATAACATTAGAAAGAAATACATTAAAAAACTTAAATGGTTACTCCATAAGCAAGTTAAGAAGAAGCCTAAAACCAATATGACAAATATATATATATATAGCCCTAGACCAGTGCTTCTCAAACTATGGGTCACGACCCCAAATGGGGTAGCGAAGCAAAATGCTGGGGTCAAAAAAATTAAATTCAAACACTTGAATTTTAGTTTATATGTAATTTCACAAATGTCCAAACATTTAACTTCCAATATTTAACGTATGACAACATATGTATTTTCAATGTAGTTGGCTGTTGTGTTCATCTTAATAAGTGTGTAAATGACTTATATACTTGTACGTTTTAAATGTATGACAACATATGTATTTTCAGTGTAGTTGGCTGATTGTGTTCTTATGACAACATATGAATTTTCAGTGTAGTTGGCTGATTGTGTTCATCTGAAGTAAATGATTTATATACTTATATGTTTTATTCCATATTTAATACTTTGCCCAATATTTAACGTATGACAACACATGAATTTTCAGTGTAGTTGGTTGATTGTGTTCATCTTAATAAGTGTGTTATAAATTTTCAGTGTAGTTGGTTGATTGTGTTCATCTTAATAAGTGTGTAAATATACTTGTACGTTTTATTTCATATTTAATACCTGGGGTCGCGAAAGTAATTGGCTGATTGTGTTCATCTTAATAAGTGTATAAATGATGTAGTGATTGGTTGATTGTGTTCATCTTAATAAGTGTGTAAATGACTTATATACTTTTGCTGATTGTGTTCATCTTAATAAGTGTGTAAATGATTTATGTACTTGTGTGTTTTATTTCATATTTAATACCTGGGGTCGCAAAAAATGTCGTAATAAAAATGGGGTCATGAATGAAAAATGTTTGAGAAGCACTGCCCTAGACAATATTGTTGTTCCTAGATTTGTGCACAATGTTTTATCATTAGGATCGAATAACCTAATTGAAAATATTCCTTCGTGGAAGTACCTAGCGATACATATAGAACTATTGTTCCAATCCTGTGACCCCGTAAAAGCAGATGAAATGAGATGGCAGTTAGCTAAAATGTTAGAAAGTTTAAACTATACAAAAATTATATAGATGATATACTTATTATAACAGAGAGAGACAATCATATTGCTGGTCTAGATGAAAGATTATCTGATCCAACTCTAGGACTACAGCTTGTCAAATAAAAAGAGAGTGAAACTGAGATATAGTACCTTGATATACAAATCAAAATAGTCTCTTGGTGAATATAATTTAAGTATTTTTAGAAAAGACATATATATGCCATTATTCATTAGAGTAGATGCTACAGAATCTCAATCATATAAAATGGCTGCATTCAGGGCATTGCTCCAGAGAATCTTAACTCATTGCACAACAACAAGTAATATAAATGAAGAACTGGACTGGAGTACACCATGGTTACACAGAGAATACCATCACATGGTTATGGAATAATATATATAGACGGACAATTAAAAGTAATGTAAATAATTCAGCTCAATTATTAAAAGTGGAAAATAAATTTTTTAAACTTGAAGATCATTTTGCTTTATTAAGCCATCTTCAGCACAACGTATAAGAATACCTACATTTCGAATTCTTATACGTTGTGCTGAAGATGGCTTAATAAAGCAGAATGATCTTCAAGTTTAATAAATTTATTTTCCACTTTTAATAATTGAGCTGAATTATTTATATTGAATAAAAAGTGGGAAGAAATTATGCATTAGACAATTAAAAGAGTTAGCAGAAAGACAGAGATAAACGACAGACCAACCTACAGCCTTAACATGAATGAGATTACTCTGAGATATAGAAGAAAATTAGCAAAAATTACTGGATATAAGTTTGCTTTCAATAGGAGAAACACCTTGTTTAATTTATTAAGAAATGATAAAGATAAGATTGATCCCTTGTATCTTCCAGGTGTATATGAATACCAGTGCTTGATAGAGATAATAACCAACAGGTAAGTATATAGTTTATAGAGGTAGATCGCTAAAGAAAAGAATACCTGAACACAGAAGAGATATCCAAAATAATGCAGCTACGAAAGCATTGGCACAAAAAGCGCTAATAAGTGATCTAGATGGGGACTGGAACAACGCTAAGTTACTTTTAAAAGAAAATGATCCTAGAAAAGGTAGGGTAGCTGAAACTTTGACGATCTTTGATAAGAGGAACGCCGAATGTAAGCCAATTAATAAATTAGATCCAGCTATTGTCAACAATGCATGGAAATGGTGCATAAAGGGAAATTAAAGTCTTTCCAAATAACTCTTCAAATATATATAAAATAAACTGTCTGTAATTAAATTTCGTTATTATTCGTGTTAATTTTTTGTATGTAATTTTGGTTTGACTTGTGTCTATATCTGAATTTATAGTTATATTTATTATTCACTTGATTTTAATATGTTATATGAAATTGAAGTTGGTATGTTGCTATAGTAACTATATTTAATTTAAAATTGTAAAGAATGTTTTGTGCGTTCTTTAGAATTCTTTCAGTTAATGTATTCTTAGTGGAAGCTGATGAGGATTTGAAATAAATCTAAAGCACTTCTAGTTATTTGTATTTCGTGTTATGAATGTAATTCCTACCATAGTGCTGTTAATATTGAGTTCTGAATCTATAATATAAAAAGAAAAGATTATATATTATGTTTCTTATTATATAAGTATATAATACATTTTTATATTTAATATATAAGTATAAAGAAAGATTAATTTAATTTTATAAAATTTTCATAGAAATCTAAGTAATTCTGATTAATAGTATATCTATATACAGTAGAAATAAAAAACAGTGTTAACTGAAGAGGGTCAAATTAATTACGACCAAAAACGTTTTTAGATAAATAAAACAATTTATTTATTTTGAACTTAAACTGCTGATAGTGCTTATTCTTTTGGTTAACTTAAGATTTTAGAAAGTTAGCAGTAGAACTGAAAAAGTTATATACAGTACAAATCGCTAATTGATAAATAGATAAATATTTCAGGAAAAAAAAATCATTTTCAATTCAACTTGAATATGCACATAATTACTTCATCTGATATCAGAAATGATTTTTTTAATCGAAGGCTGATATATGATTGATACTATATATCTACTCTTTTTTTAATAATTTATACATATACAACTTTATACAAAAATCTGTAGAATCTGTCAAATATGCATTAACAGATCAATAATGCAAAAATATTATGAATTATATACAAAAATTATTAGACACTTCATTTGTTGAAAAAATTTCACAGATACTAAATAGACTGTTTTTTCATTTCAGCTTTCACTTTGGCTTCGATTAAAAAAATAGCTTTTTTGTCTTATCAAAAGCAAACGTTACTGACAAATTTATACCTATAAATTAATGAATGCAAAAAAAAAAAGCAACAATGCTTTGTTTTGCATGCATTCATTAATAAACTTTGCAGAATCGCCAATTAAATTTAACATTCTCAACATATAATTAAAAAATTCAACATTTCCAAAATTTATTAAATACATTGGAATATCCATTATCAAATTTGTAAGCAACCGCCTTTTTCTTATAGGAAAGCATTAAGCGTCTTCTATGTTTTCCTTCTATCACATGATTTGGAGTAGCCTCAATTCCAAAGCGTGCATTTATCTCATAGGCATTTTACCAGGAACATGAATAATAATCGTAGTGTCGGTATTTGCTTTCAGTAAACATTGCTAACAAAAGTTGTGGTGGAACGAACTGTTGTTACTGATCGTTGTTACACTGACAATGTCGTTTACTGACAGTAGTGTTATACAATATTGGTGGAACCAACTCAAAAGATAATTCACTACAAAAATTTAAATGCTAACATGCTATATTCATTAATAATATCTGATGTAGTAAAATGAACAACTGTGAGACAATTAATACGTTTTGTGTATAAAACAATACAAAAACTTAATGAATCAAAATCTAGATATCAAGCTTAGAAAAGGTTAAATTGCCAGAAGGGAAAAAATTACGTAACTTTATAAAAAAAAGATTTATTTAAACTGATTTGGATATGATTCAGAATGATAAGATACATTTCAAAATATTTGATTATCTATAAAAATTTTGAAGAAACAATAAAAAAACATGATTCAAAGTCCCAACTTTTGTTGTCCCATAACTTTAGAACGAAACCTCAGCTCTATATGGGACCTTCACCATTGAACTCAAGAGCCTTTAATTAGGAGTTAAGATAAACGAGGATCGAATTTCCTTTGGGGTTAACTCTTTTAGTACCAATGATTTTGAATAGAAATTTCAAAAAATAAAAAACTTGAATCTTGGTAACAGGATGTTTTTAAATTCAGAGATGTTTCTTGGGATGCTCATTGATACAGGACAACGTGCCACAACTGATGCTGTCTCAGAAAATACACGACAGATTGTCACCTAATGTTTTACTGAATATTCATAACCTAAGAGTGCAATTTCATATCCCAAGAAGTGCATTCCAGTATTCACATGTCAACCCAAACAAATTATATCAAGTGATACAGTTTTGGAAGTATCTACAAATAGTTTGGCTCTCTAAACACAGCTTTCCTAAATGTTGCATAAAACTTTAACGATTTTGTTTCGTAATAACTAGAGAAAACTTATAAAAACAATTACATTTAGTTGTTACACCATATCATATACGAAATTCCGCAAAAACACGCTCAGAAATGTCATTTCATAATATTTACGAATTCGATATCTAAATTCAGTTTAAGAAGTAACCTTTTTCGTTTTTAAACAGTATATCACACTTCCAATCGTAACATAATAGGTAAATAATTGGTAATCTAATTTTTGTTGTGTAGAATGCTATGTGCAAAATAATAAATTATAACTAATGACCAAACACTAAAATTTAAGAGAGAAAAAACAAATTAATTAATCTACCGATTTTCATACCAATAAACTACTTTAAAGTACCGTTACTTATATATCCATTGAAAACAAATCGGTACATCATATATCGCTGTACACCTCTCGGATTTTTTTTACAGACTAAATATAATCGCCGAAATAAATTATTTGTTAATACAATTATTTTTCTCCAAAGACGAAAAGCAAAACATTAGGAAAAGGAAAGTTACTTACACTTCTCTAAGAATTCGATGACTTCCGTACAAATATCACACATTTCAAGATTTCAATTAGTTCCTCCAATGAATTAACATCACAACAATTTTAATAATTTAACTTCCTAGCAGACTACAACTATTTTATTTCTCAACTACACAAAAGAACTCACATCATGAAAGTCGCCATTTTCTCTATTATCAATCACTCGACATGGCGTATCAGAAGCACGGTTGCCATCTAATAACGTAAACTCCCAAAATAAGACAATATGAGAATTTTCGTTAATTTTGTTAAATGTTTATTTATTTTTTGATAACGAAAAAAATTCAGATGTAGCGATTTCATTATTTGT
This sequence comes from Olivierus martensii, assembly GCA_000484575.1. Taxonomy (NCBI): domain Eukaryota; kingdom Metazoa; phylum Arthropoda; class Arachnida; order Scorpiones; family Buthidae; genus Olivierus; species Olivierus martensii. Next base: position 69,361 of record AYEL01063752.1, read on the forward strand.
CTTTTTCTTTTTATTCTTATGATAAGATTATGGCAAAAGTTTTTTTTTATTATTTCAAATTTAGTCGGCCGAATTGGCCGCGTGGAAACGCTTCAGGCTTTCCATTCTGGAGGACCCGGGTTCGAGTCGCGGGTCCCACCTCTTGAAAATATTTATCATGGGGTCCGGGCCCGGCCCGACGATCCCCGTCCTCCACAATCCGGCTGATCCCTCCGCAGGGGTGTGCAGCCTGTGGAAGAGATCGGAAGAGCGGGCCAGTTGACCCCTCCGCAGGGGTGGGCAGCCTGTGGAAGGGCTTGTTTCGCCCCGCCACATAGTATTCTTCCTGAATGGAGTATGACGTCATCTGTTGACAAAAAAAAAATGCCGTGCAAATGAAATTCGTGAAAATCAAGACTAACATTTGTACAGTAAATGGGGATAAGTTCCATCACACTCAATTAAATAATTTACGTTTTTTTTATTTTTATGTATAAGTACATAAAATTTTAATTATAATAAATGAGGCACAGTAAAAAGAGAATGCGAATGCGAAACCTTCAAAATTTATCGAAACAATAATCTATTCTGTATCTTCTTCTCTATGTCAGGGATTACTCTCTCACCAATACGATTTGTATCAGGAAAAATGGCTTTTTGTATCAGTTTTGTAGCAGGGAAAAATACTTTTTGTATCGGTTTCGTAGCAGGAAAAGCCACAATTTTATCATTTTGTATCAAAAACCTTCAAGGTTTATACAATGGACAATATCCACATGAGATATTGTGCATGCGCGATATTAACATAGCCACTTATTGGCAAAATTTATAATCTGTCAACCGTGATACCAGAGGCGGACCGTTAACTTTGGGGGCGTACTAAATTTATCTTGCGGTGAGAGCTACGCTAAACTAACACGCTTTAGAGGAGCTAGATTTGCATTCTCATGGCAAGATTCGAGATTACCTGCGCTTATATACATCATCTAAGTACAATTATGTGGCGACGCATTGGACGGCAACGCGGTGCGACGATTTCACTTCGGTACGTCGCACTATTTACAGATTGGGAAAACTCGCGGCAGGTAACCTCGAATCCTGCCCGAAAAAAATTTTGTATAATTTATTTTTTCTTAAATTTTAAATTTTTTTTTTTGGCCGCGAAGGGAGTCCTTTGATTGAACGGGGCCCTGGGCTGCAGCCCATAAAGGCCATGCCTAAATCGCAGTGACACTGTGTGTATGACTGCCTATAATGTATTGTCAAATCATAACATTGTTTAGGGAAAAACAATGATTGATATTCCTGAAACGAAAAAAAAAGTTATTGAACAATACAGGTAGGCCTCGATTAGTGCGAATAATGGGTTTCACGAATTTCTTGCACTATTCGAATTCGCATTATTCGAAGTATTAACTATATGTAAAATATAGTAATTGGTTCTTGTTGTGAGATTCCGGCCATTAGCTAACTTCATAATGAATAACCACAATAAACTTAACACTAACTGTTTAAGAAATAAAAGGTTCCGGCCATTAGCCAACCTCACGATGAATAACCACAATACTAACTTCCGGCCATTAGCCAACCTCACGATGAAAAACTATAATACTGACTGTACAAGAAATCGGCCATTAGCCAACCTCACGATGAATAACCACAACACTAACTGTTTAACAATGAATAACCACAATACTAACTGTTTAAAAAATATTTATTTTCATATTTTATCGTTGTTGTTCACCATCTAAATTAATAACTTACCAGGAATTGCGTCTCATACCATCCATCATCTAAATTAATAGTTAGTGTTAAGTTTATTGTAAATATTTATATATTTTACATCATTGTTCATCATCTAAATTAATAACTCACAGGAATTGCGTCTCATGTTGTTCATCATCTAAATTAATAACTTACCAGGAATTGCGTCTCATACATCATTGTTCATCATCTAAATTAATAACTTACCAGGAATTGTGTCTCATACCTCATTAAAAAGTGTTCCTCCTTTTATCCATTTCGATACTTTTTAAAAGCGAAAATTCTCCACTCACCAAATCGAAACCAAAATAAAAATCAACTTTTATCAATTTTTAATCAATCAAAAATAATCCAAAATAGCAAATCGAAAGAGGAAGTTCAGCACAGCTTTTATGTGAATCGAAACCAAAAGAGCAAATCGAAAGCAGAAGTGGAGCACTGCTTTATTACTTACCAGGAATTGCGTCTCATATCATCATCAAACCAACCGCCAAACTTACCAGGAATTGTATCTCATACCATCATCAAACCAACCACCAAATAAGCAGAAGTTGAACGCCGCTTTTATGTCGCTCAATCGCATCCGTTTTTTGTTCTAGCGTAATCACTAACATCTTCTTTTTTCGTTTCTTGTTTTATCATCAAAAGTGTTCTTCCTTTCATCCATTTCGATACTTTTTAAAAGAAAAAATTCTGTACTATACTTACTGTATGTATGTGAGGAAGTTGACTTTGACCTGTCCTACACTGACGGAAAAAAAATCCCAACACCAAGAAAAAATTATTGTAGAGTAATGAAATTTGGACAATGCATTTGTGTAGTTAACATGTTTAATTGATTAAATTTTCAA
>AYEL01063757.1:0-23497 GCA_000484575.1 Olivierus martensii
TCAAATATATTCTTTAATGAGCATATCATTTCCTTTGCCGTTTTTGCATCCTTAACGTATTCTATATGCCTATCAGTTATACATTGAATTATGATTGACTTTGCCTTCGCATCGCATATCTTGTAGATTTTTCTTTCTTCCTCCGATAATTCTTCATAATTTTGGTTAAGAACTTCTCTGACTCCTCTTTCTTCTAAAATAATTTGTACTCGGAATTTCCAGTTTGAAAAATTGTCGTCCGTTAGTTGTGGCAGGTGAGTCATGTTGGAGGCCGCCATCTTGTTAGCTTTCTTTTGTTCTTTGTTCACGATGTTAACTGAGTGTAGCTGTTTTGTTTCTTGTCAAATATTTTTCTTTTCTTGACTACTTTCCTCTCCTGGGCCCATAACCTGTTAAAGTTTTCTTATTATTCAACATCCGAGTCCGTGACCGTAAATAAATGGACAACTCACACCAGCTATAACTATAACGATGTTTACTGCATAACAGACATAACTACACTAAGTAATTACACTACTGGAGAAGTTGACAAAAGAGGGTGAGTGCCCTTTTTTGGTAAATAGTACATGACAGAACAAAGAAAACATACAAATCAACGTCAATTTTAACACCAGGAACATAAGGCAGACCAAGAGAAGGAGAAAGACACTACGGCATTGGCACACAGACTTCTGAGCTACGAAGTTACATCCAGATGGGATGAAACAGAAGCAGTAAGTATTATAGCAGAACCGGAGACGCTTAAGATAGCAGAGGCAATAGAAATATTAACTAAGAAAGCATCAGGGAAGAATGTAATTAATTATAATGAACTGGAGAGGATAAGCTTAGCCTGGGAATTTTGTCATAAAGAGGAAAAATTGAAATATTAACTAAGAAAGCATCAGGGAAGAATACGATTAATTATAATGAACTGGAGAGGATAAGCTTAGCCTGGGAATTTTGTCATAAAGAGGAAACAGTGGTAAATGGCTAGCAAAAGGCTGCAGAGACGATACCAGAAGCAGAAACAGTATTATTATTATTTTCATGGGTTTTAATAGTAATATTAGCACATAATTGGTACTAAAGCGTTAAGACTGTAAGATCCTAATGATAAGCAGAAAGAATGCGCTAAGAACTTTTTATGATTTTTAAATTTGTTTTAGAATTTAGAACAAAATCTGTGTATTTTAACTGTTTGGTTTAGTTGTTTCTTTGTAAATACTGAAGAGGGCTCGGTAGAGCTGAAAGTGCTATATTTAATAAAAGTGTTGGTACTAAAGCGTTAAGACTGTAAGATCCTAATGATAAGAAGAAAGAATGTGCTAAGAACTTTTTATGATTTTTAAATATGTTTTAGAATTTAGAACAAAGTCTGTATATTTTAACTGTTTGGTTTAGCTGTTCGTTTGTAAATACTGAAGAGGGCTCGGTAGAGCTGAAAGTGCTATATTTAATAAAAGTGTTGTAATTGTTTGTGAGCGTATTACTTTCCCTGCTCGGTGAGCTGAGACTTATGTATGCTTATTCTAATTTAAATAAAGATAATTATAAAGGGATTCATTAAAAATTGGAAACTTTAATAATTGATATATAGTAAATTTCTTTCTAAGCTATGATCCAACTATAATTTTTAACAAGGCATGTCAAACTCATTTTAATTAAGGGCCATTTAATGAGCCTGTAAGATTGTTGCGGGCGTTGTAATTGTTTGTGAGCGTATTACTTTCCCTGCTCGGTGAGCTGAGACTTATGTATTTTAGAAATAGAACAGTGTAATAGTTTGGTAGAGAATAAGCATAGTTCATACTTCTTAAATAAATGCATCAGCTTGAAAAAGCATTTTAATATATTAACACACATTTATTTATACACACATACATATACATATGTATGTGTATGTATATATATATATATATATATATATTTTTTTTATCATACTAATATACAAAATGCTTTTGAACATTATTCATTTTCAATATTTTAACTTATAAATCTTTCATGTGATTTCTATTACTTATAGATGAAATAAATTTTCAGCATAAATAATAATAATATAGATGAAATAAATTTTCAGCAACTGTATTTATTCTTGTTGCAAAAATAATGCCTTTGGATATTAATAGAAAATCATAACTAAATTTAATACTGAATATAAATATTCAGTATTAAATTGAGTTATGATTTTTTTATTTTTTTTATTTTATACTGAATATTTATACAATACAAACTTCAAGGGAATTATAATTCCCTTGAAGTTTGTATTGTATAAATAATTCTAAAAATTCAAATATGCATAACTATTTACATTTTTTAAATAAGTTAATAACACAAATAAATCTTTAACAAGCCTGTTAGCACGTCCTTTATACACTCCTTCAAAGAAGGATTGTTTGGAACTTTTTTATTGTATTTGCTTATCCAAAAAAACACAGGTTCTAATTTGTAGCTTTTTGTTTTTGGAAAGAAATTTCGCACAAATCCATGTAGTTCTTGCAGGAAAGTGCTTAATTTGTGTCAACAATCTGAAAAATCACTGTCATCTTATGTGTACATCTATAAGGCCAATTGAAAAATCTCATGCAATTACATTTCATTAAAATCAAACTAGTGTATAATAGTTTATGACATAGCTATGAAGCGAGAGTTACTTCCTATTATCTCATAAAATATTGTTCTCATTTTCATTTTTTGAGAGCATTTGGGCCACAAAAAATCACATCAAGGGCCACCAGTTTGATACCCCTGATTTATAAAATTAAAATATTCTGTTCTTAAATTGGCATTTTCACACAAATAAACCTATTTTACATAAAAGCTTTAGTATTTTGATTTTAATATATAATGCTTGATTTATTCATTTTTATAATTTAATTATTTATATTTTTATAAATATGATGTAATATAAATCAAATTATATTGATTATTATGTTTAATTTATTTTATAAATTTTTATATTTTTAGTTTAATTATGATGATGATGATGATAACATGAAAATGAAATTAAAAAAGCTTCTTACAGTAATTGCATATTTAGATAATCAAACAGAGATACAAAATAATGAATTGAAATTAAAACAAGAAACTATAAACTCTCTTTCAAAAGTTTATATGAAAAAGATACGAATATTATCAGATGAGAAAAAGGAATTAGAAATACAGTTACTAAATGAAATACAGAAAAGGCCTAATTTATCAACAGGTGTAAGTATTTAAAATTAATTTTATTCTGTTTTACTTAATAATTTATATTTTTCAAAATAAATTTTGAAAAACATAAAAAAAATTCACTCTAAACACAGGTTCACGTAACCTGTGTTTAACAAGTTACGTGAACCTTATGTTATATGAACTTGTGTTATAGAGGACTCATATAACATGGATTTCTGTATTGTGATGAAAAAATTGTGACAGTCCCATATAGTGCTGTAGATAAATTTGACATTTTCACACATTAATTGGAGCTATTACATAGAATATTTCTCTGACTTCATTTTATTCATTAACCAAATATTTCAATTAAAAAATTAAATGTAATAAAAAAAAACCTAATATAGATAGCAAAATATTAAAAAAGATTATTTACATAATTATCTGATGAAACTATTGCAGCCTGAAGATATGATATTTATTCCTATTCTATTTAACCTTTGTGTTTCAGTTATTTTTGTTCCTACCTAAGTGCTTGTTTATTATTATGCTATTTATTCTTTGTGATCTATCTTTTAATCTTTCCAGTTAATAGCAAATAACAAAATGTCTGTTATTAATTTAAAAATACTGCATTATATAGTTAAGTATGTATTTGAAATGCTGTATTTATGAATATTTAACATTTATTTATTGCAATTAATATTCTTAATAATTGCAATAAATAAATGTTTAAATTTTTATATTTGAATTAAATATAAAAATTTAATTCAAATATAACATGGATGTGGCTCATATAACATGGATTCAAATAGCATGGAATGTACCCTATGTTATATGGTGTCAACTGTATTTATAATAATAATAAAATCTATAAATACTTAATTAAATAACAACATTTTGATATATGTTTGCTAGACTGCTGATTTATCATATTTATTTTATAAATATTCTTAAATAGAAAAATTAATTATTAATGATTAAACAGCATAATTGTATAACTGATAATATCTTTATATAAGATTAAAAATGTTAATATGCGAAATAAAACATTTCTTATGAGCTGTCATTTTTTTCTTTGTTATATGTAATATCAGGAAGAAGAATAATGAATATTTTTATTTTTTACATTAAAATGAATTTTAAAGACTGGTTTTATGTTTATTTTAACAGTTTTTTAATGCTCTAAGTAATTATTATTATTTAATTAGTGTAAATTGTTTTTATCCTTAATATATAGAGTTCATGAAATGTTAGTTTTGAAATATTGCAAAAATTTTATAATCATTTTATTCTTTATTTCACAATAAATTAAATATTTTATTTAAAGATAGCAAATGTTCAAAAAGCTATACAAAAGAAATTACATACAGAAAGTACTTTTAATTTAACTGATAATGAATTAACTTCAAAGGATTCAAAATTAAGTAGGAAAGAAAAAATAGAATATTTAAAAGAACAGTTACAACAAAATAACATTAAATCAAATGAAGAAAAATGTGAATTTACTCATCAAATATTTAAATTGAAGACTGAATTAGATATAGTAAAAGAACTATTAAATCTACATGCAAAAGAACTTGAGACAGAAAAAATAAAAAGTAAAAATAAAATCAATAACTTTGAATATGAATTAAAAGAAAAACAAAAAGAAAATAAGCAACTTCTAATGAAATTAGATGATATTGAAAATAGGTCTGTATGCAATTTATTATTTATATAATCAACAAAATTAATACACTAAAAAAATTAAAGTTTTTCAGCTTATTTTAAAAATTTAAAAATATTGATTAATTTTTATATTAAAAATTACTAACATAATTATATCTGTATAAATCTGATACAAAAGTAATGAATACCAAGTTATTAATTAATAAAGCTACACAATAGTATAATTAATATTCATGTTTATTTATGATATAAAAAAAGGATGGATTAAATTTAATTTCAGTGAAATTTGTTGCAGTTATATTTACCATATCACTTTCAGATATAAGATAATTTTTACTAATATGCAAAAATTGATTTTACATATATATATATATATGTTATGGGTAAAGTCCAGATTTGGATAATGTTAACATTATTTGGACAATGCTGAATAAAAAGTGGCTGTTTATTATTTTTTGATGCTTATCTGGATAATATTGACATTATCTACCCGCTCTTGGGATAAAGTCATATTCGAAGTTTGAAGAAATAATGTACATGGGCAATTTTTGTTTATTGGCTTCGTGGATATATACATGTGTAGAGAATCGATAATAGGCAAGAGGAGATACATACAGTAGATTTGAGAGTTTAGATAGGGAGGCAATACATATAGGCTGATCAAAAGTCACCAAGAATTCCTGCCCAATTATTAACACAGATCTAATGTTGAGAGCCACGAAGAAGTATCACTCAAGGATTTTCCTCAGCCCACACATGGCTGCTGTGGCTAGTCAAGCATCACTCTCTGTAAAACTGCCTTGTCTGTGAACAAAACTGTTCCCAGAAAATTAGCATCTTCGGCAATCTTTCAACGTAGTGGAGGTGAAGCATAATTTGGCCAATATGGATTGTTTCAAATCAAACTTCTAAGGTGCAAAGTGCAAAATCTATGCCCTGGAGAGGGTACATTGTGAGGACAAAAAATGTTTGTCTTGTCTCTTTCTGTCACCCCTTGAAGATTGATGGCACAGTTTTTGATCACTCTGTATTATAATTTCTTATATTGATAAATTTTACTGTCTTATTATTTTTGTATTTCAGTTCAAAAATTCTCATTTTATTGTAACGTGCTATAGCTGTTTGTGCTTAGTTTTATAGTCTTCAATGTTATCCAGTTCTTATTGGTTAATGTTGAGATTATCCAGATAAGGACGAAAATGAGAAAAATTACTTTCTATTTCTGTTTTTATCTACTGTACTTGGATAATGTTGACATCTCCCAGTTAATCACGACATTAATTGGATTTCACACATTATCTGTAACATATATAATACAGTCAAACCTCGATAAAATGCCATCATTCATTTGGGGACGATTCTGGCAGTTAATCAAGGTTGGCGGTTTATCGAAAACTCATGTAGCAGAGAAATGAAAATGAACTCCAAATTTATTAAATTTAATAAAATAAATAGTACATTTATATTTAGCGTCCAAACTTAACATTTCTAAAAAACTATACTTTACAGTATACTGTAGTATATGTACCATATATGTATAGTACTATATAGAAAACATGTCCATCTACTGTTCTGATCCTAATAAACTGCATCTCTCCCACCTGCTGGTTACAAATGAATCCAGAAAACTCTGAGAAGCTGAGGGTAGCAGAAGTGGTTGAAATTTTCACTAAAAAATCGGCCGGCAGAAATGTTATTAATTATAATGAGCTAGAAAATATAAGTCTAGCATGGGAGTATTGCGAGAATAAGAAGAAGAAGGTGCTATGCAAGAAGTATGACTTAAGCTGATTAGCGATGAGCTGAAGAAGTGCTATTTAAATTCGAATATTATGAAATTCTTTAGAATTTTAGAATTTAGAATATAACTGTATTTATTAACCGTTGTTTAGTTACTGTTAGCTTTTGTTTATTGATTTGATACTGATGAGGGCTCGGTAGAGCCGAAAGTGCTTTATTTAATAAAGAAATTTGTTGAATGAGAATGTTGTTTCTTTCCTTGCTTAAAGTGCTTACTGATTGTTTTATAAAAGTGGACCAGTGTAGTGGTTTAATAGATTCTAAGAAGAAATTAAATAACATTTGGAAAATACCAAAAATTGTTAAAAATATTCTCAATATTTATTTCTTTAATTTAATAAACAATGCCATTCATACATCATGATTCTTTGAAAAACCACTTTGTTGTTTAATTCAGAGATAACAAAATGCCATCATTTTGTTTGTTATATGCCAATTGCTATGCTGGAAAATTACTAAGTACATTAACAAAGAAAAATTTTTTGTTTTTATATTTTAATAATGTTATCCTACAGCACAACATAACACCAGTCAGAATGCTAAAATTATTTAAAGTTGCAATAAAATGAATGATATTTGTACAATTTTCTAATGTTTGTGTTAAAATAGAACATAAATATTATTTTTTCATTAATTACAGATAGTTTACTTTGGAAATTACAATAAAACCATTAATATGACGCAATTAAGCATATAACTTATCTATTTTAAAACATACAGAGCATTAAAATCTGGTAAAAAAAATTACCATTATATAATAAAATAATATGGACTGTTCACAATTAACTCTAGTTCACCAATAACATTTTTAGAGAATGATTTTTTGTCTAATTATAAAAATCATTAATCTATTGGTTGTTCAGAAAGTAATTTCATTTTTTTTCCCACCAGTGGCATTAGTTATATTTTTACCCACCAATTTCATTCTAAGCCATATTGTCATTATAAATTTTGACAGCTGATGTTTCAAGGTATATTTATAAAAATTTCTTTTTGATTCTGTGCAGTTGTGTTTTTTGGTGTTTTATCAAAAATGGAAAATAAAATTGAGATTTTCAGCATGCTTTGCTTTTTTATTACTGAAAAAGTAAGAATGCTGTTCAAGCCAAGAAAAAAGTTATGTGAAGTGTATGGAGATGTTGGAGAAGATGTGTTAACAGAATGCCAGTGCCAAAACTGATTTGCAAAATTTCATTTTTGGAGAAGATGTGTTAACAGAATGCCAGTGCCAAAACTGATTTGCAAAATTTCATTTTGACAGTACCAAAACTGGTTTGCAAAATTTCATTTTGACAATTTTGATGTTTTGCACCAAGTGCTGGAAAGTTAGTTGAAGCTGATGATGACAAAATAAAGGTATTGGTCACCAAGTGCAGAAAAGTTAGTTGAAGCTGATGATGACAAAATAAAGGTATTGGTTGAAGCAAAACTGAATAACAGCATGAGAAATTGCTACAAGATTGAATTATTGAATTCAATCATTCATGACCAGTTGAAACGTTGATATTTGGGTGCACATGTTCTCAAAGAAAGATTTGCTCCATTGCATCGACATCTGTGATTTGCTGCTCAAATGTGAAGAAAATGTTCCCTTTCTGAAACAAATTATAATTGTTGATGAAAAATGGATTGTTTACAACAAAGTTGAATGCAAGTGATCATGGAGCAGAAGAAATGAACCGGCTCAAAGCACTCCGAAACCCGATATTCATCAAAAAAATGATGCTCTTTGTTTGGTGGGATTTCAAGGGATTTGTTTTTTTGAGCTTCTTCTATACAATTCCACAATTAATTTGGAAGTGTACTGACATCAGTTGTACAAATTGAGTGATTTCATCAAACAGAAGAAGCCAGAATTGATTAACAGAAAAGGCATAGTGTTTCACTATGACAATGCTAAACTTCATACAAGTTTGATGACTCATCAGAAGTTGTTACAGCTTGGATGGGATGTGCTACCACACAGCTTCCACAAGTTTGATGACTTGCCAGAAGCTGTTATAGCTTGGATAGGATGTGCTACCATACCTACTATATTCGCCATATCTGGTCCCGCCGATTATTACTTATTCTGGACTTTACAGAATTCTTTAGACAGCAAAACACTTACAAGGGGAGGACACAGCTGACCCTCCACGGCAGCCATTTTTTTTATGTATTGTATATTGATATATGATTACCTATTAATGATTAAAATATTTATATTACTGAGGTCAAAGTGTCCTTTTTAATCCCGATTCTGCTGCAACAGGTTATGGACCCAGGTCAAAGTGCGTCCAGTTTCAGGGATTAAATTTGGATTAACTGGTGAACTAACAAGAAAGGAAATTAAGTTCATCACTAACAAAAACGAAATTGTGAGTGTATCTTTTATTATATATTTATATAAAAGTAGTAGAAGTTAAAAGAACAAAAATGAGTAATTCTTTAAGTATTACTCCAAAATAGATATAATTTACTTTCGCTTGTTAAGATAATTACTAATAAAACAGTCTTCAGCAAAAGAAATATTATTTTATCTTAACTTTTTATTTATAAAATTTTCTCATTAAAGAAATAATATAACCATATAAATAGAAAATTTTATAATAATTTATTTTTTATTTTTACAAAAAAATGATTTAGAGTCGATAGATGGCGATACCTGCTGAGGAAGGTGACGTAATCATGTCGAAGTCCTGATGTGGTATAATGAAGTGTAGTAGAATGTAATGAGTTCAGTAGGTGGTAGGAATTTCAAAATTAAGGAAACGAATGAAATTCGATGACATAATCTCCGGTCGAATTTTATTCGATTCTAAAAGATGCCATTATTGAAAAATTTTTAGATTTTATTCATAAATATCTAATCGAGCTAAGTAAGACAAAAATTTTATAATGATTAAACTAATTGTTCTTGTATACGAATTATTCAAAGATACAAATCTATAAAAATAAATTTGTATCTGAATATCTATAAAAATAAATTTGTATCTTTGAATATCTATAAAAATAGATATATATCTTTGAATAAGCTGTAAAATCTTGTTACTCTAGTTGCTAGTCAATGTTATCTTTAGTTGTTATAAGCTGTAATTACAAATTGTTATTATTAAAAAAATAGTGTTTAAAATTTATTTCTTTTACAATTTTTGTTAGTATATAATTTTCAAGTGCAAAATTAATTCTTAATTATTATTTTTTTTCTTTTAAACAAAATGTATTTATTTTTAACTATTTTTGTGAATAGGAAGACTTAAATACTGTAAGTAAAGTTTATGATATACTATTGATATTGTGTTGATATCAAACTACAAATGTGGTATATTTCGCGCATCATTTATTATAAAAAGAATAAATATAAAATAGTTTTAGATATCGATTATCTAGTTTAAATCGAAATAATCATATTGATAACGATGTTGTCTTGATAGTTATCCCATTGAGATGTGATTAAATATTGTTATGTATTAAACTTTTCTGAAGAATGATTTTTTTTTTGTTTTTTTGTGAAGGAAATTAGATTGCAATTAAATTCAATCTAAAGAATTTTTCAATTAGTATATACAGTATCAGTTTCCATTAACAATATGAAAATCTGCCTTTCATCATTCCATTTTATTCCCTGATTATAAGATGTTTGTCACGATTTTATTAAATAATATTTTTAGATTAATTATGCACCGTTCGTGATACTTATGTCAATTGTATAAAATAGTCGACATCCTGTTTACAGTATATATGGTACTGTAATTATAATGTACAGGCATAATCCGGAGTTATTAATATATTACCTTAATTTCTAGACTGATGCCATAACTCAAAAATATCCATAAGTCGAAGCATTGTTTTTTCATTTATCAATGCATGTAAATGCACTGCAATTATCATATATATGCATAAATAACATAAATAAAGCATTTTATAACTAAAAAAGTACTTATTTTGAAAAAGTAATCATTTTTTATCTCAAATATATGCTGTGGAAGAATTATAACTCCGAAATAAATGGTGGAATTCAAAATGTACGTATATCGAGAAGCCATAGTTCGGAGTATGACTGTAGAGTATTTTCTACTTCGAAAATAGAGTTTGTTTATTGATTTTGATTTAATTAAATTTACAAAATATAATTGGAAATTTTTATAAAAAATTTTTATGAAAATTTAGTTTACTTTAAATAACAAAAATATTTTCTTTTACAAAAGATCCTTAATGTTGGAAATTTATTTATGCATTATAGTCGATTTTATATATAAATATATAATATATTGTATCTATATATTGAACATTTATGATTTTAATTCCAAAATTTTAATATTTTTTGTTATTGATAATCTTTTTAAATACACAATGAATTAGTCTATATTTTCCATTTCTAAATATTCTTAATACAGATACAATAAATTCTACAAACTCTTCATAAATAGAAAAATAGAAATATTTAAAGAATGAAAATCAACATGAATCTATCTTGAATTTTTTTTAATAAATGAGAATAAACTTTCATGACTTGATTTCTTAATTTTCTTCATTAAAAATATTTTTTTTTAAATAATTTTATAATCTTATCTAACAAGTTATATTTATAGTATCAAATTTTGTTAATTATTATATTTTTTATAAATTTTAAAGAATGAAAAATGTATATTCAGCGCTTATTAAGAAATTAATTAATCTAAAACAATAAAAGATACTCAATTTTGAATGATTTATTGAAGAATTTTATATTGATGAATAGAAAATATTCATTTAAATTATATTTTTTAAAACATATAATAAAACAGTTTGAAATAAATGAATAAATAAGTTATCTTAACTTATATAATATTGATTAGTTTAAATGTAACAAGACCAAGTTTTATATAATCATATCCCGAGTTATGGCTCCTCGTCTTACGACCATTCCTCACAGTTGCAGTGTTTATTTTGCTGTTATGACTCTTCAACAGTATATTTTTGAATAAAAAAACGCACTCTTTTTCAAAATAAGGCCTGTAGTAGCCTATTTCTTTTAGTTATAAATGCTTCATTTATGTTATTTATTCATACATATAGTAATTGCAGTGCATTACATGCATTGATAAGTGAAAAAAAGACAGTTTTTTGACATATGAACATTCTCGAGTTATGGCATCAGTCTAGAACCTAAGGTAACGTAACTCCGGGGTATGCCTAAATATAAAAATAACAAGACGTTCAAAAGTTCAATAAATTTAACTTTAAATGTTTGAAGAATTGAAGTATTTAAGATATAAATACTGTAACTTTTCGAAGTATTTATACTATAAATCCTCTTATATTTATTCTATGGCAAATTAATAGCATACTGTATAAAATTCTGTTTAATTTTCTGTTCTAAAATTTCTTTATACATTATGTATTGCATTTGAAAAATAAAATCAAATCATATATTAAATCGTTGAGAAAAATTATTCACTTAAAATTACTAATTAAAATATGGATAAATTTTATTAAATAGCCTATATTTTTAAGTATTTTCTCTTTCATAATTTAAAAACTTAATACTCTATTAATTAATGAAAAATAATATTCAAAAAGAATATTGTTTTACATTGGTAATATTGATTGATTAATATTGCCGTAAACTCTCTTTACATATAAATTTTATAAGGAAAGTAAATAAGAAATAATTATTTACTGTACTTTTATAAGACGATAGATATATTTATTTGGGTTGGATTTTATAAATTTCTTTTACATTTCGTAAATTTTAATATTAAAAAAAAAAGAAATCTTTCCAAAATTGCCAGATTTTGTAAGGAATTTTGACATTGATCCAATAACAAAGATAAAAATTCCATTTTAAGGCAGTTAAAATGAAAATTTACTTATTTTGTCTATCTGGTAGTCATAAAGATATCTCGAATTCTATTAAAATCTTTAAATTTTAATAGATTTTTTTTAACCAAAGGTACAGATAAAATGGCGACTGTTCGAAGTAAGAATGATAGCATTCGAAACATTAAAACTCCGATATCTCTAAAATTCTATATCGTACACGAATGGTATTACAGTATAGTCAATCGAAAGGATTTCAGATATATTTTACCACAATTGTTTTATATAATTTTGCTTTAAGTGCTTTTCAGAATGCCAGACCGTCAATCAAAATAGCTTAAAAAACAAATCACTGCTGATCTTTTTTTAAATTTTTCTATATTGTTCCTTTTTATGTAACTTTTACGAATATTATTATCTCATTACAAGATAACGACGTTTAAAATTTTAAATATTCAATTTTTGAAGCCATTTTTTTACGTGAAAGATGTTAGAATTTTTGCAATAAATGGCTATAACGTTAATTAACATCTGTAAAAACATTACTTATACAGTTAGGGTCATGTTTATGTACATTATGACCCCTAAGCTATAGTATTTATGAGGCTCTCAAATGCATTTAATTTTTTAGTGAAGCATGAGGATTCTTTTTAATCTTTCCCTTAATATATTTTCTTCCAATCTCTCTGATATTCGTTATCAGAATTATGGAATTTAATACTATTTTGAAACATATGTTTAAATTTTTACAAAATATTGATTAACAATATTCGTGTATAATAATTTCTTGTTTGGAAAAAAAATAACTAGTGAATTTTTATTAATGCTTCCATAATTGCTTTTATTTTATTTTGTGCACTCAGGAATATAATAGTATCTTGATTAACAAATTATAAACTGTTTTATAATCGGTTAAACAACCCAAAATGTCTGATCTGTAAAATACAGTAAACCCTCGTATAACGCGGTTTCGATATAGCGCGATCTACAAATTTCTATGAATCTCTACGAATTTATATTACGGGAATTACCTTTTAGACCACATGTATGTACTTACACAGACATTTTTTGTGTTGTGTCAGTTTTTTACTGTTCAAACTGTTTATTGTTGAAAATTGTCTTCGTTTTCTGCCAGGAAAGCGAATTAAAAATTATAATTGTTAATCTCTTTCTGGTAAGCATTAAATATATAATTAACAAGAAATGCTTTTTTATAATAAATATTTTTGTTGAATAACATTGTTGTTTATATAATTAAAAAAAAAATGTTTCGAAACTTAATCCTTTTTCTATGTGATGCCAATCTTGTATAACGCGGCCACTAATGGAATGAAATATCCGCGTTACACGAGGGCTAACTGTACATTATTTGCTATAAGCTTCTCAAAATAATAATGAGCTCATGTGTCTATTAAACTTTCAATCATTATTCGTCAAGATCTTGAAGAGAAAATAACACTTAGCCCAATTTTTTAATGACAATTAATAGCGTCATTTGTAGATAATGATTGATGCACATTTCATTCATTATTGTTTTTTTTTTTCTATTATTAAATATTATAAAAACATATCGTAACAATATTTTTATAAGCTTTTTTTAAATATTTAATACTTCGTAATTCGTGAAATTTGTATAGAATATACAAAATTAAACTCCTATAAGTAGCTAGAATTATAATATTTTCCTGTAAAAGTAAAGAAAAATGATTGTATTCATAACACGAATTCAGACTCCTGTAAAATAAAGAAGGAAAAAATAATTAGTTCAGATTTTTATAGTAGATATATAATAATTTATTCATATGATTAGATCAAAAAACTAATCTGCTCTTGAGTAATATAAACGTGTTGAATACAAAAATTCATCCTATTCTGAACTTATATCTCCATAAAATCGCATCATATTCATATTACACGTAACCAAAAATATAAAAATGAAGAGATTAAGATTATTTACTATTTTATCTAATTAAAAATTAATAATTAATAATGGCATATCTATATACAAACTAACAAGATGAGTGTCGATGTAAATATGAGCTTGATGCATGCATTAGGAATTCGAAAATATTTAGAACGATTGTTTTCTAATCGCGTAAATAAAAATATATATGTATAATTGAAATAATATTATGAATCATACCTGTATGCATAATTATTTTTTTATGGCATTGAAGATATTCTATTTATAGAACGAAGTAAAATATCAGATTTAAGTTTTCCTTGAAAGTTAATATCAATTTAAATTCTCGACAAGGAAAAAAAGGAGAAGAATGTATTTAGACCTTGAAATAATTTCATATTCCACTTTTATATTTATCAAATATTTAATATATTATAAAAGTAAATATTATACACTAAAAATACGAATAAATTTCGTGTTTTGAAATATAAAATTGCGAGCATTTTAAAGTTAATTGGGTAATCGAATAACTGTGTTATCGATTGGATGTTGACATGTTTAAATTGTGTAAAATAAAGAAAAAACTGGGAAAGCGTAGCAATCAATCGGTAAATATTACTTATAGTGGTTTATCATGTAGGACAAGACGAGACGAGATCGTGACTGAGGTCAGAAGACGAACACTTGATTCCTCTGGGAATATGACCTCATATTGAGTTACTGGAAGTTTCAAGAGCAGAGGTCGTAAAGTATTGAGGTTCATCGTATTGAAACTTTGCAATTTTCAGTATTTTATGTCTCCATAAAACGAATTACTATTCGTAAAAATTGTTAAAAATTTTAATAATTAAGACGTTATGGGTAATTCGTGTCAGATGATCAATATTTTTCCACGTATGGAGAAAATGTTGATCCTATGATGTACTTTTTGTAAACAACGTATAATATTGTCGAATTATTAAAGAACAGCTCATTCAGCATTACAAATCCGTAAAAAAGCTAGTTATGCCTGGCCAATTATCTGTTGTATGTGGCACAGGAACTGAAACCAATCAGATTGTTTTTGTGAATTGTCCATGCAAAGGTAAGATGTGCATCAATTCACATACAGTTCACTTTCGATGTGACAGTTTTCAATTCTTGCAAACTCTTCTTTTGTAGTATGTTTATCTCGCTTTTTGTAAATAAAAATGTGTGCTATTCTCTCTTCCATACTTTCACAGGAATAAAAAAAATCAATATAATTACAGAAAAATTAAATTAATTTAATTTTTAATGCTAATTATAAAATTTTCATACTAAAAACTGCAGGATCACTGCTCTTTGGTATACTTCCGCTTCCGTTTTCTGTTTGAGTCTGATGATGCGGTTCTCTCTTTCATACTTTCACAGGAATAAAAAAATCAATATAATTACAGAAAAATTAAACTAATTTAATTTTTAATGCTAATTATAAAATTTTCATACTAAAAATCGCAGGATCACTGCTCTTTGGTATACTTCCGCTTCCGTTTTCTGTTTGAGTCTGATGATGCGTAACTCAAGCTTGATTATCAGGAACCACATATTACTTTAATAAACTATTTCCAGTTAACTAGAACAATAGACTGCCAAGAAAATTTTTTTCTTACACGCTCAAAATAGAAACAAGTATGGGTCACTTGTCCCGTTTTTATGTACAATTGATCTAAGATGCTACGAAACACACTCGTAAGAGTCAAAGGTCGTTAGAAATCTTGGTCCCTGACACGATATGAAATCCCTGACCTCAATTACGGAATCTTCATATTCTTCTGCAACGAGAGGTGTGTCCATTAACACATTAACAAGAAATTAATACATGGTGGACTTCTATAATGATTTTGACTCTTGTAAAATGGCCAAGTTGAAAATATTCTAATTGCTCGTTAATTTTTAACCATTTATGGATGTATATCATAAATTCTTTCTTAATTATTGCTAAATTTAAAATCTATTATAAACATTTTATAATTAGAAACGTTATTGTAATGAAAATTAGTTTTATTCTAGTTAAAAATTAATAAAAAATGTCATTTATTAGAGCATGAATTAATTTCTAATTTCGGAATATTCTGATTAATATCTCATTATTCGTACAGCTATATTGCCTGATATAGTTTGAATACCAGCAAAAAAGATAACTAAAAATTGCCCTTAACCATAACCTAGTCCCAAATCACAAAGGTAAATTCTATGATAAACAATAATATTAACTTCGCCGACAACAATAGAATTCTTTATAATATATTCAAAAGAGTAAATGGGGCCAAGAAACATTCGAAGTCTAATGGCTTTAACAATAAAAAGGAACTGGAACAAATGATAGTTCAATATATATATGGTTTATTTTTCGCTTATAAAAGTAGAAAAAAAATCAAATATATTCTTCTAACAGTATTGCTGCTACTGTATAAAATAACATATCTCTTGTCATTCTTTATTATGTGACGTATACAGTAAGCTGTAACCGGTTTTTCAACCCCATGCAGGTAAGAACGGGCTGACAAAGCATACCTCAGTCTGTGTGAGTTCGTGGACTAGTAGAGATGTGCAGCTATCGCAACAATCCGTCCAACAGGTGTGCTGGAAAAATACTATTTCCGTGATATATCGTAAGGTAATTCGGACAATTCGTCGATTTAACATGACGTACGGAGTTAGACCTCTGATGAGACCGAAACAAAGGTAAGTTTTCTGTTTTTTTAAACGTATTTTTATATTTTTCTGTAGTTTGTTTAGGGGTGTTTTTATGTGCGTAAAGAATAAACTGCAGCGTGAACATCTGCTCTATTGTACGACATCCGGTCTGTCAATGGGAGGTTCCGATAGGGTTTTAGTAATAAGGAAATCTTACGTAGAGGTTCAGTATAAGCGAGAAAAATAAAACCATTATCACCTGTACTGTGGGGAACAGGTCTTTCGTTCTTACCGGTTTTATAGAAAAGTATTGCATGCACTAACAAGTTTCTAACGATTTTTATATAAAAAAAAAAAACGAGAGAGAACGAAAATGATCAGTTTTCAAGAATTTTCTGCGTAGGTAGTGATGCCTCTTATGGAGAAAGACTATTGACCCGAAAATTTCGTGAGAAAGTAATGACTAAAAATACACACATAAATTAAATCGCGCAATGCTGTTTTCTGAATGGCGTAATTTTATAAATGGTCTCTAACTTGTTTTCGTGGTTTTAATTTGCATCAGAGGAGACTGTTCTTTCGCTACATCACCTGCCACACTGGTGTCTGCGAAGTAAATTTATGATAAAATATAAAACTTGTTTCCGACGTGCCATTCTCGACGATAGAAACGGAAAGACAAACAATGAGCAATGCAATAGAGCATCACGAAATGGCATGCACACGATTCTTCAAGCAAAACACACAGGAACATAACTGGGTCAGGTGATAAGATCAAACAAAGTTAACGTTTTTTATATATATGTGTGTATGTATACAATCTAAAACTTTTTGATGGTTAATAAATAATACTTTCCTTGAACTTTCTTTGCGTGATCATTTGAATCCGTTTATGTCTTTAAAAAATTACAATAAACAGTAAATACGCTAGACGAAGTAAAAACAATCATTTCATTTTGGAGTCAACACATTTATCCAGTTCAAAGAGAAAAAAGCTTGATTATGTCGCGCATCAATCGTCTCGAAATCAAGAAAGTTTGGGAATTATAGTGTGAAGATACTAATGACGCCGTTACACTTAACTCAGCATGAAAGATTTTTATTTTTTTTTTAATTTTGAACATTGACTGCGTGATTCAGATACTCCGCCCTAACCTAAATACGCCTCTCTTGCTTTTGGGCATATTATTTTTATTAATGGAACACAACTTTAATCATCGATTCGTGGATAATTCTGTTGTTTTACACATTATAAACTAGCTTAATTTTAAAATTTGATTAAAAAATAATAGTATTTTAGCTGAAAGTAAGTCCAGTTACGTAAGGCGCTAACAAAATCTAACATTCGAATTTATATATCATCCTTGCTCTATTATTACTGTTATGCATATGGAAAGACCTAAAGTGCAACGAATCATATGAAATTTCGCATATAAAAAATGATATATCGATATTGCGATATTCGTAGATCTATTAATGCTACATCATCAAGTTAAATATTATTGAAATAATAACCTAGTAACGTTCTAAAACTTACTGAAAAGCCAGAAATGAGAGATCAAATTAGTAAGTATTCGAAATTTAATTTTTATTGATAAAACTTACTTTATTATACCGACATATATCGGCATCCAATTTTTGTCTGGCTAATTCTCATACTGAATACATATGCATTATTTATGTGCTTATCTATGCATTAACTTATTATAAGTCAAAACATTTATAAAAACTCCATATTTATACATTAAAAATAGTTATTTTACTGTAAAAATAAGTAATAACTAAATTTAAACTCGGTACGGATTATACGTGTTTTCTGATTATAATACCCTAAACGGTCTCATTAAATAGTACACCTACTACTACAGTATTAAGGTTAAATCATTCATATTCGTGAATAAATGCAATTTTAAGTTTAAAATTTCAATTTTCGCTTTCAATTCGAATTTAATTAAAGCAATTTTTCGTAATTTTAAAACTGTAACAACGAACTGTTTTAATTAGTTACCAGTCGTGCTACGGTAGAGATGGTTAATAGAAGATTTGCTAAGCGAAACGTTCATATTGATATCCGTCGACAAAACCCCAAAAGAGAATTTTTGAGATAAGTGATTGACCGCGTGAAACCAAGCATGGTTGAGAACCCGTTCTCCTTATTAGAAGAGAAACATCACCGAACAGAGACCCGCTGTCTATGAAACCAGTCAGGAGGCCTCTTAGGAAACGTAGGCATATACCTTAAAAAAAATTTCTGACAGCATAAATTGAGGCGATATCTTTCCTACTACTTACATGATATCGTGACACAGATGTAAAGTATTATTTCATTATCGTCAAATTAATTTATCTTGTGTAATCTTTGCATTATCTTCAATTTAAAAGATAGAAAACTAAAAAAAGAGGTTCGTTAACTGCCAAAATTTTTACATATAGGTCAATTGCGTAACCCAAAAACCATTGATTTCTCTGTTAGTACCTGACAATGTTCAAATTTCAATCCACTGGACTGCAATTCCTGTTTGATATTTCGGAATGTCACTATGACTCAGGTCATATTAATCACGTAAAAGATACGTAAACATTATAAATTATAATATTTTTTATTATTCTAAAAACAATAATACTAGTAAAATTATCCACGAAATCATCGTAGAGATTATTTACATCATCATTACGAGTACACGTATTGCATTAAAGAATGTATAAATGCCTATTAGGAAATGGGCCAAATGCTTAGTTTTGTAACGTTTCTAGTCGGTACAAAATGTAAAGAGAGGAAATAATACAATTCATTACTGTCTCTTAACAATACTAAAAAACAAACCGAAATCCCGTTTTTAACGTAAATGTAGAGCAAATATCGCGTTATTCTATATGGTAAGAACGAATAAAAAATGTTTTCTTTTGTACTAAAAAGTGCACAAAGTCGTGAGCATTAGAATCTTTGCACAAAAAAAAAGGTTACGTTTTTTAAACAGGTCCAATTTGTGACGTAATTCTGAAAACACGGGTCATGAAATATTTTTAAACTAAATATAATATCGGTTTATGTTTATAATTGTTCTCGTAATTGTCTAATAATAAAGAAAAAAATTCAAACTGCATTTTTTGTACCCTTTAAAAATGCCTGCGAGGCCATTATTTGCACGTTTATAACTCATCGAAACGAATTTAACGAAGGTGGAAATCTTAAACCCCATTTCTTAAAAAGATATTGTTTCTAGAAGGGTATAATGCTTAGTTTTATGAACCGCATCGTTTTACTGCTAGTTTGATTCAAGGACAAGTATTTTTGGTAATTCCTTATGCGGAAGTTTGCACTTTGCATTGTGTATATAAATCGTTCGTTTTAATAGTTCAAAAGCTTTAAAAGCCGGTACTACGAATAATTTCTCGCTGAATGGAAGATCTTCGATATATATCGCTTTTAAGAAGATTGCAGTTTTATTTTATCCCGACGAATTTAAAATACAAAAACAAGAATTTTTCTACTTCCGTATTTTCTTGCCCCATGGCAGTACGCCTCCAGTTGTGAAGGTCGGCAAAGTGCTTACTGCGAACTTGAGGTGAATGACCCACGATCGAGAATTTGCAATTTTAACTTTCATCTAATCCATATTTGCTACAAAAGGCGGTTCCCGGTTATTTTTACGGTTATCTCGATTTTCTTTAATCAACAATAAAAGTCTAATTTGATGGAGCGTTCTAATCATAGAAACCATACTAATTTTCATCGCTTGACTTGCTCTAAACTCATTAAAAACTAAGTTTTTCTTCATAAATGCGTTTATTTCTGACAAGATTTAATGGAGTATATGAAATTCATCATATTTTCTTTGCTATTGAAGACGTGACAACGCGTGACGAGTTTATGTAGGCAGGTTACTTTCGCCCCTAAGTCAGGTATGACATTGCGATGTCCTAATTGATAATGGAATCAGTATAAGCCCTTAATAAAAATTGAAGAAATTTTAACTAAATTAACAATTAAATTTACATATTTCTTCACCTATACAAAGTTACATGTCAAGAACGTATCACGGATGCAATAGGTGGACTACGTAGTCTAACAAAAATACTACAACTGCACCCTTGTTTGCCTTGACTGGTTTGGAATTGTCATCCCGTCATTCAATTCACCTTTTAAGGTGACGTGTTGACGCCACGTTCCTAGTATGGTATCTCTCTACTGTATATAGACAAAAATCTTCATAACAGCTTATAAAACTGCAAAATGCCAATCACGCACTGACGTGATGACCATTGTTAACCAATAATAAATAAAAAACAAGATGATATCAGTTACCCTGGTGTGTATATATATATAATGTCCGGATTATTGAATTCTAACGTAAGCTGCTTTATGCCACGTCCTTGACGAAAGAGGAAGTTGGGAGTAGGATGGATACAGCAGGAAGTTTTCTTTAAAAAACAAGATTGGCTACATTACTCGTTATGTATTTCTACATAGTTTTATATAAATTCGCTAATGAATTGTTTTAATTAGAAGTTTTATTACCGTTTATTAAAATTTTTTTACTAAAACCGTTTTTAGATAATGTTTAATTATCGTTTCTTGTTGTCATTATTTTTTGCTTATCCAGTTCTGTAATGGTTTTAGCCTTGTAGCCATTTAATTAAAAGAAAAAAAATATATTGTTTGTATGACAGGTTTTTCCAGAAGATGAAATGTTCTCCTAATCTTTTGATATCAATATTTGTTCTTTTTGCCAACACGAGATGGTGCCATGGATGTAAGTATAAATCATCTTTCTTGTATAATAAAATACGTTTAAAAAAAAAATAAAAGTAATTTATGTAAAATGTATAAAATATTATTATAAAATTGCCATTTTTATTTAAAAAAATTTTTTTATTGCTTAAAGTATGCGAAACAGAAACGACAGACAATTTTATCATCCTGGATATAACCGAAAGCAGAGGCAACAGTAAGTAAAATTTCGTGTAAAAATAATCTTTCTAAGTATAATAATAGTAATAATAATAGAATAACAATTTTTATTTCGTAAAAGGTAGAACACCTTTAAGTGTAATACCACGAATTAACGATGCTCAACCACCTGTCTGCCATCCTAGTGACCCAAACTGCGAGGTCGATGGCTTATCATGTTACGAATTGAATTATATTTTTTTTCCCTCTCTCTTATGAATAGGTACAGTAGCTGCGTGAAGAAAAAAATAGAACGCATATGTGATCAAAACACGTTATCTTTATATCGGTTTTTCTATGCAACTTATTCTAAAAGAGAAAGCTATAATTATTTTCATGGAAAAACTCGGAATTCTTATTACAGCAGTTTCCTCACGTTTTGCTGTAATTAAGTCGTGATACTTATAATATGATCTATACAATTTTAATTTTATTTACTTAATTAAGTTTAATTTTTTACAGATACAGATCAAGTTACTGTACCGTCCGAACTTCCCATTCGTGGCGATTTAAATCAAATAGAATTAACCATTCAGTCAGCCACTCGAGATTACTTCCAACTCGATGGAAAGCGACTTAAGTTAAAAAGACCACTAGATAGAGATGTAATTATATATATTTTTTTATTTATAGATATGTAAAATTATCATACTAATGCGGTTATTATAACTATTTATTTGATTTCAGGCGGATGAAATCACTCAAATCAGGCTAAACATCATCTGTAGAGACCGATCTACATCAACTCAGGTAACTTAAAATACTGTTAATTATTTTACTGATTTAAAGTATGATTAGAAGACAATAATAATCAAAAAAAACTTTAAAATTTAATTGTATAGGTCTACAAAAATATATTAAAAAATTGCTGATAGCGTAAAAATCTTAAAAATTTGCTAAGGTCGTTTAAAACAACAGATGCGTGAAGTTTAATAGTCTAGCTCTATAATTCTTGTAAGACAGACGTTTAACATAATTAATTACAATTATATTTATAAAGAATCTAAATTAAATGGTTTCTATTCTTATATTCGAGAAAGTTTCAGACTCATTCGTTGGGAAAACTCTAAGTTTTAGCTCTTTTTAAAAATGCATACGTCTGCATTGATTTACAATGTGAAAATATTGAACAAATATACCGTTCTAAGAAAATATTGAAAGCATATGTTTCAGTGTTTATTCTGCTATAAAAAATTTATTGTATTGTCTGTTGTTGTACCAAATTACAGCTTTCAAAAATTAAAATTTAGAAGAGCTTACACTTATTTCCATTTTTTGATAGCTTTGTGGGTTTACAGTATACAGTTTCGCACGGATGAAACATTTCATAATTCAAATTTCAGTCACAAAAAAAAAGAAACTGTTTAATTATTACTTCAGACTCGTTACCTGCATTGAATAAATGACGAAATTAGAATTAACTTATAAATTTTAATTAAGAAAAGTTTACTGTATATTAAGTTCTTAGCAACTGTATAAAAATAATTTGAAAATTTCGTTGCATAATTTAAGTTTTAAACCTTTTTTTCTTCAATATTATATTAATTAAAAAAATACGAATATTTTTAATTGATATAAAAAATTATTATTATTTTTTTTAT
>AYEL01063758.1:0-54351 GCA_000484575.1 Olivierus martensii
ATATCAATAATAACTGATAACAATTCTATAAATAAATCAATGTTTGAATGCTTTTCATCAAATAAATGTATTAAAGGTGCCTCAATTAATCCAGCAAATCTGCACAAACCAATATTTCTACTGTATGATACAGTACACTTGATTAAAAACGTCAGAAATAATTGGATTAACATTAAAGATAGTTTGATTTGTCATTTTCCAGATTTTGATAATTTCAAAATCATTTGAAAAGCAAACTTTCAACATTTAAGAAAAGTACATAACGTAGAAAAATCTAATGTGGTTAAATTTGGAAGGCATCTCAGCATAAAATCACTTTATCCATCTTCAATTGATAGACAAAAGGTATCACTTGTTTTGAAAATTTTTAATCAAGAAAATGTGGCAGCTCTTGAAGAATTTGGACCAAAATTAAGTGATTTGAATGGATGGGAAGACACTGCCTATTTTATTAAGCTGATCATCAAATGGTGGAAAACAGTAAATGTAAAATCACCTTTTCAAAGCATTATCTCCAAATATAAATGAAATCTCTAATGAAAACCAAGAACAATTGCAGTTTCTTTTTAAAATGCGTAAATTTTTAATAAATTAAATGTTATTATAGGCAGGAATCTTAAAAATACATCCAGACAACATTAAAGCCAAAGATCGAGATTCCTTAAATTCCGCCATTAAATATAGTTTTGTTAATGGTAAGAATCTTTAGTTGTAGGTAATGATGTGCTATTTATGTTATCTGCTTTAACGTGAGTATAATTAACTATTTTTTAGGAACACCTTTATTTTATGCCGATTATTTCCAAATTGATCCTAAACGCGGAAACATTCGGCAGATAAAAGCCGTAGATCGAAGTGTTTCTAAGATGTTTAGCATCATTATTAAAGTAAGTTTGCTTTCACTGCAAAGCTGTTTAGTCCAGAGAGAATATTTGTGTACTCAATTAAAATTTGTATTTTTGTTTTTAGGCTGAAGAAGAGACAGAAGGAAAGCGATTCACGACAGCAAAACTTACAATCGATGTTTTACCTGTTGATAATAATCCACCGATCATAACTCCGACAGCCTTGATCGGATACGTTGACGAAAATTCTCCAGTTGGAACCACTGTCGTTACAGCAAGAGACGGATCAGAACCTCTCAGACTTATTGTCACAGATGCAGATATCGTAAGCAAATTTTTTAATTATACTCCTACCGTTATTATTATGAATGCAATTATATTTTTTCTTAATTAATATTTTAGGCTCCGGATGATCCGCCCGTCGAATACATGTTCGAACTAACGACTAACTCGTTTCGTGTGAATGCTGACGGATATCTGGTTGTCAACGAAGCAGAATTAGACCGAGATCCACCTAATCCAAGCAAGTACACCTTTCAGGTAAGAATCTTAATAAAATTGCAAATGAATTGCAAGAACTTGTGAATATTAAAATAATGTTCTTCAGGTAATAGCTCGACAGGTGAATAGTACAAACGGACGTGGTGCTAGCGCTCCCATAACACTTAACGTTCATTTAAATGACGTCAACGATAATTCCCCTCGTTTACCTTCCTTGTCACCTGTTCGCATACAAGCGGGAGAAGGCGTTCGACCAGTTACACAGGTAAAGTTATATTTAAGGATTATGTTTAAAACGTCAAATCCTGTCAGACTTACAGAAATCCTGATTATTTGCGGTTTAGGTTCAAGCCCGAGATAATGACGTAGGAGAATATGCTAAAGTCACTTATTCGATATATCACGTGTCTAATAATGGCTTCAGCAAGTTCAGAGTAGATCCAGATTCTGGTCACATACAAGTAGTGGATAAAGTGGTGGCAGGAGAACAATACAGCATAACAATTCAAGCAACCGATACCGGAGGAAGGTCAGTTTTTAAACAATAAAGCATCATTCATAAGATTGTTGAATATTTCATTATAATTCTCAACGTTTAAAAATGTCTTTCCCTTTGATTATCAACATTAATGCTAGCTATCTAATAACGCATTCAGAGAAATGTTGGCAAAGCATTTCGTGTTCAGAAACGTTGAAAACTTTTGACAAATAGACTTTAAATTTATTATGAATCGAAACTACACATATCTTATCTTTCACGACATTGAATGTCATTAATTGATATTCTTTTAGATAAGCTGCGGTGCTAAATTTGCACCTTTAAACGCATATTTGACAAACATTATCTAGTCGAAAAATTAATAAAACATTAGAACTTTCTACAGTTACAGAAAATAAAAAATTTGTTTGCATTTATAACAAATTTTATATATTCGGAAAGAATATCATCGTGAATTGACCTAATAAAATAAATTTAAATTATTTATAACATTTTTTTTAAGTATAATTTGATTAAAAAAAAAAAATTCTTATCGCGAATATTACTACTGTAATCTATAGTAATAAATATAATGTTCTATATTAAATTATATCTGTTAATTACGCATAATAATTATAATAATAATAGTGGATCGTAGCATGAAAATGTATGATGTTCCTTTTTTCTGAACAGTTAAAAGCTAGTTCTAATTAAACGATTCAAAATACAGATTCCGAATTTTATTGATACAGTGTAGCTTTGTTATAATTGGAAGAAAAGTCTAAGAAAATTAATAAATAGGCTCGTCTTTAATAGGCTACAAGGAAAATTATTATGTTATTATTAGTTCAAAACTAATCATAATTGGAAAAACTGGAAAAACAACTTGTAAATGCGGATAATTAGCTTTAGAGCATCTATACTTTGCCTCAGGAAGAGAAAGAACTGTACTTAATTCCAAGAATATTTTCCATTTTTTATTATGGGATAGTGTTTACAATAATGAAAATTTGATATTAATTTAACTAGCCTTCCTTCAACATTAATTAATAATCTCTTCGGGACATTTTCACGTGGAAGGACATTCCAAATGAAGACATTCCTAGACTATTATGCATATGACGAGTCGGAATGCCTTGCATGTAAGCGCTATGTTAAAAATATTTTGTGCAGTTTATTTAATTTTTATCATAAAATATAATTCGATAAATATAACGCGCAATTAAAACATGAAAAAAAATTATTTTGTCCCAGAGATTTCATCTTAAAATACTGTACATAAATAACATTTTATTAACGCTTTAACAAAATAATATTTGTGTATTTTCATATGTATTTAGTACATCTGCGGTTATGATATTGACATTTCCGACATAAAATGGAAACTTTCAGTGGATCATTGCTGAAAATTTTGACCTAGATTCAGAAAGGAATCTCATATAGGACAAACGTGTACTGTAAACTGATCAGAATAATTAATATTTCGTTAATAAACTGATGCTAAATTTCGAATTTTAGTTATTAAAATTCTTTGAAATTTTGCTATAAAAATACATTTTAGAATTTCATCTAACGATTTTCAATAGGCTCAAGTACATAATGATTTTGGAAAAAATCAAAATAAATTTTAGAATCTTAGTTAAGCAATGTGTGTGTATAGCTATTTATGGTTTGTTAGTTAATAATCTCAAAGATATAATCTTAAAATAATATTCTTTATAAACTATTATCATAGTTAAAAATAATATTTATAGTTAAAAATATATGATATTCATGCATTGTTTTTATTCATCTGGAAACAAAACATATAAAATGAAATGTCATCATAGTTCCTTCTCATTAAAGTGACCTTTTTATAAAGAACTTTTAATTAGAACAAACAGTCTGTTTAAGAGAACTCAAAATAAATCTGATAATTTATATGGGGAAAAATTTAGTAGTTTGACAAGCATCATTAGTTTGATATGAATGACAAATTTTTAAAGTAATAACATTTAATAGTTTTTCTTTTTTTTTTCATAGCAAGCATCTTTGGGATCTTTATAAACATCATAAATTTTCCATCTTATAAACATACGAATTAAAAAATAACTATCATGTCTTCTAATATCCTTCATCTTGTTTAAAAGTTTCAATTTAAAAAAAAAATATCTTAATATTCAAATATATAAGAAATTTTAAATAATTAATGGATCAATCTTTTGCATATTTTATAAATTATACAAAAAAGGATTTAAAATTTTAGATCTTATAAATCTGATTAACTGGATTCCAATGGTTACAGTAATTTATAATTTTAATTAATCGCATAGCTTTTCTTTTTTCCACAAAGATAAAATTCAGTTTTTTCAAAATTCTTTGTTTTATGAGTTGAATATCTTCTTCATATTTGACAAATATTTTTTTATCACTCTCCAGATAATAATTAATTATAATAAATTGAGTTTACGAAATAATTATTTGAATAATAATCGATATAAAATTTCGTTCTATATTAAACTATTGTGATTTTTCGAAAGAGAAATTTGTTTTCTGACCATTTTAATATATAAAAATGGAGTAAAAAAATTGATTATTTTATTAAATAATTTTACAACTCGACTTTTTTCTTATGAATCTGAAAAAATAGTGTTCACATATTTTAAAATAATAATAATATAAGAATATTTATCTTATAAATATATAGTTATCCTTTATAAACTATTATCATAGTTAAAAATATATGATATTCATGCATTGTTTTTATTCATCTGGAAACAAAACATATAAAATGAAATGTCATCATAGTTCCTTCTCATTAAAGTGACCTTTTTATAAAGAACTTTTAATTAGAACAAACAGTCTGTTTAAGAGAACTCAAAATAAATCTGATAATTTATATGGGGAAAAATTTAGTAGTTTGACAAGCATCATTAGTTTGATATGAATGACAAATTTTTAAAGTAATAACATTTAATAGTTTTTCTTTTTTTTTTCATAGCAAGCATCTTTGGGATCTTTATAAACATCATAAATTTTCCATCTTATAAACATACGAATTAAAAAATAACTATCATGTCTTCTAATATCCTTCATCTTGTTTAAAAGTTTCAATTTAAAAAAAAAAATATCTTAATATTCAAATATATAAGAAATTTTAAATAATTAATGGATCAATCTTTTGCATATTTTATAAATTATACAAAAAAGGATTTAAAATTTTAGATCTTATAAATCTGATTAACTGGATTCCAATGGTTACAGTAATTTATAATTTTAATTAATCGCATAGCTTTTCTTTTTTCCACAAAGATAAAATTCAGTTTTTTCAAAATTCTTTGTTTTATGAGTTGAATATCTTCTTCATATTTGACAAATATTTTTTTATCACTCTCCAGATAATAATTAATTATAATAAATTGAGTTTACGAAATAATTATTTGAATAATAATCGATATAAAATTTCGTTCTATATTAAACTATTGGGATTTTTCGAAAGAGAAATTTGTTTTCTGACCATTTTAATATATAAAAATGGAGTAAAAAAATTGATTATTTTATTAAATAATTTTACAACTCGACTTTTTTCTTATGAATCTGAAAAAATAGTGTTCACATATTTTAAAATAATAATAATATAAGAATATTTATCTTATAAATATATAGTAAATGGAAAACATTTTTAATATAAATAAAAACACGAATAATTTCCGATCTTGTAAATAGCATGTTATTAATTTAATTTCTGAGGATGATAAACTGAACTCCAGTTTCTATCGAAAACTTTATATTCCTCATTTTTATATAAAGTATAAATAATTTAATTTTTAATATATAATTTATTGTTTACAGATTTATGCAGAGTATTGTAGACGTGATAGTTGTACCTGGACCAAATACTGGGGGTCCCGTCTTTGCTAAGGATAAGTACGAAATTCAAGTGAGTGAAGGTGCTTCATTGAATTCTGCAGTCATCACTGTCACAGTAAGTTGAAAAAATTATAGTTTATGTGGTTCATATTACTCATAAAAGTGGGACTTTCTTCCATTCCAAAAGCTATAAAAATTTATGAATAAAAACATATTTGGGCCTTCTAAATGACCTTGGTAGTCCTTTTTTATTTGGGCTGTATGCATATAAGATTCTTAATTGTAATTTAAACTAGCTTTTAAGCTTTCTGATCTCTTATCAGGCTGAAGATCCAGAAAGAGATAAAGTAAAATATTCGATCGTAGAAGGGAATATTAATAAAGATTTTGACATAGGGCCAACAAGGTAATTGTTTGGCATATTTTTTTATAGTAATGAATACTTATTAGGATAATTATTCTGATTACAATTTTGCTTTTCAGCGGAGTTATATTTGTTGCAAAGAAGTTAGATAGAGAAGAAGTCTCTACATACAATCTACTAGTGAAGGCTGAAGATCCCAGTGGATTGGTAAATATATTAATTAATTAATTAATTTAAAAATAAAATAGTTTATTAATTATACATCTTTTAAAGTTTAATACAGCTACAGTATCGATAACGGTAACGGATATCAATGATCAAAATCCTATATTCCTTCAAGATAATTATACGTTTATAGTTGACGAAGGATTTACGAGAGCTGCAATTGGATCGGTGCAGGTAATTTTTAATCGTTATATTTTCATTTTATCAATAATTTTATCGTTTAATATAATAATTTTAACTTGTTTAGGCTCGTGATGATGACATTGGAGCGAATGGAGAAGTGATATATTCTGTATCCGGAAATAAGTAAATAATAACTTTAATATTTCTAGAACAGTAAGAATAAGTGTTTAACTGATATTTATTTTTTAATATTTTCAGTGATTTCTCTATAAACCCTCAAAGTGGAGAAATATATGTGTCGAAAACTTTAGATTACGAAAAACAGAAAAAACATTTGCTAGTTGTAACTGCTAAAGATAAAGCTCCTGATGCTAGATTAGCCACTGCTAGTGTAACTATACTTGTAAATGATGTACAGGATGAAAAACCAATATTTTCTAATCCCGTATATGAAGCGATAGTACCAGAGAACCTTCCCCATCAGGAAATAGTCCAAGTAAAGGTCAGCAACTAAATTTTTTCTTTAATTTGTTATTATTTACATCGTTATAAATCTAAATTCAATTTTAAAATTTCGTTTCAGGCTACCGATCCTGATTCTGTGAACAGCATCACTTATATATTGAAAGATGCCGAACCTGGTTTATTCGCTGTTGATCCAGTAACTGGTGTAGTAAGAACTCTTAGAGGGTTAGATTTCGAGTACAAAAATACATACAGACTGACTATAGGCACTTTAGAAAACGATAGCAATGATCCGCGAGCAACGTGTACAGTTCTAGTCACTGTCCAAGTAAAGTATCCCAAATTTTATGATTGTTTATCCATATTTTTTGATAGTTTCAATAATATGATTAATTTTTCAGGATAGAAACGATGTTCCACCAACATTTACAAGTGTTCCTCTACCAATTAGACTTCAAGACACCGTTCCGTTAGGAACTGTCGTTACGACTGTAGTTGCTTCTGATGCTGATGGAACGGTAAAATAATTTAAATATCATTCCCACTTTACTCTTATTTAAAAATTAATTTAACAATATGTTAAATTTATCCCTTAAGCCTCCTGGAAATCAAGTTAGATACGAATTAAATGGCAAAGATAAGGCTCCATATTACTTTCTAATTGATGGTAACAGTGGAGTAGTTTCTGTGAAAGATGACCTTAGAAAGGAACCCGATTCAGAATATCGAGTGAGTAAAGTTTTTAGATGAAAAATCATCCCGTTTATAATAATAATAATAATAATAATAATAATAATAATAATAATAATAAATTTCTATAGATGCAAACTCACATAATAACTCTAAATTAATATATCTGAGAGGCAGAATATTTAGAAAGTGTACAAAATGTTCGATATAAAATATTAATATTTATTTAAAAAGGAGGACAACTTTAAAATAAAAGGAAAATGTTTTATTTTTCTTTTAATTATGAATCTTAGGCTACTTTTTGTTAAAAAATGTAACTTAACCAGGAAAATAGTTATTATTATTTTTATATAGAATATATTGATAGTACCATTGATAAGCGCAATACTTGAAGAGTGTTTACAGAATGAATGATGGTATGGTCAATTTAATACAAAATAGTCATGCGAAATTTTTCTTTCTGGGCCTTATTTCAGAAGTATAAGCTATAAAATCACTGATGTTTGTTCTTCTAATTGGTTGGATGCGGAGAAATATGTAAAAACGAAAGAGAAGATATGACATTTTATGCATTAGTCAGTCAACCAAGCGGAAGCTAGAGATTTTAAAATCAAAAATGAAAAACTTTTACGATTTTAAATAAATTGTCATTCTCTGTCTGTTTTCAGTTTTGAACTTCAAAACTGAAAACAGACAGAGAATGACAATTTATTTAAAATCGTTCAACGAAAAGTTAGATCAAAATTAAAGCAAAATTATTCGAAGAATTCGATATGACAGAGTTCTTTCAAAACATTCTGATATCAAAAATATTAATAATATGTGTGAGAATTATTGCGCCAATATAAAGACTTTCAGTTTTAATCTGGGATAGCTAGAAAAAGTGCTTGTTGTTGTTAAATCTACTCGTAATAAAGATTATAAATAATATTAAATAAAATCACAAAGTTTATTATTTTCGTTAAATTATATAAAATAGGTCATGTTTTATATACGAGGGGTGATCAAAAAGTAAAGTTACAAAGCCTGCAGTGAAACGTGTACATTTATTTCATACAACCAATACAGCCAACTGAGGTACATACATTAGGTTATTTTTTGGCATAGTCTCCATATTGGTTTAGGACATGGCCTCCATATCGGTTTAGGCATTTATCGCTTCGTGGGATGAGTTTGAATATTCTCTCCTGGTAAAAATCCTGTCACAATGGTGGATTTTTACCTCCAGGTAAAAATCCTTGTGTGTTCAGCCACGTTGTCACGAAGTGTTTCACCTCCTCGTCTGAAGCGAATCGTAGGTCTCCTAGGTGCTTCTTCAAGTGAGGAAAGAGGTGAAATTCGCTTGGAGCAAAGCCCAGAAGACCACCACGCTGTTGAAGCAGTTTCGCTGGGGCATCATCGAACACCCTCCCTACATTATAAATTGGTTTGTCATTAAATTCGGTTTGTCCATAAATGTCCATAAATTTAACATAAATTAAAGCTTATTTACCAAAAATATCTGATTAATTTAGGTGCATAAATTGATCAAATTAATTTCGTTTTCTTCTTTAATCTCCTTTAACTCTGCTAGATTTCCATAACCAATTGATTTGAGTAATGCAAGATTTTTATACTGCATAATTAAAATTAATGTAAGCATCACTAAAACATCTATAATATATCCATTTTATAATTTTTAATTTTATAAAATTAATATGATTATACTTATTTATTTAAATTTAAAAATATTAGCAATAATTAACCTATATGTTCATTAAATTCGGTTTGTCAGTTAGAGCTAGAGATCTAGGCGAACCTTCTCTTTCTGCTACAGCCACCATAACTGTTTACGTAGAACATATAGTTACTATTCCTCCAAATTCTGGTCTTGGTTTTGCTGATAGTCATTACACGTAAGTAAACATCAGATATCTTTTTTTTTCACAAATAAAATGTTTTATAAAAAAACTGGTAGAAAAAACGAATGTGAAATAAAATAAAAATCGATATTCTAAGATATTCTGAATAATAGTTCTTGGCATTTCATTTAAAGTACTTGCAATTTGCCAAAAATATCTGATTAATTTAGGTGCATAAATTGATCAAATTAATTTCGTTTTCTTCTTTAATCTCCTTTAACTCTGCTAGATTTCCATAACCAATTGATTTGAGTAATGCAAGATTTTTATACTGCATAATTAAAATTAATGTAAGCATCACTAAAACATCTATAATATATCCATTTTATAATTTTTAATTTTATAAAATTAATATGATTATACTTATTTATTTAAATTTAAAAATATTAGCAATAATTAACCTATATGTTCATTAAATTCGGTTTGTCCATAAATGTCCATAAATTTAACATAAATTAAAGCTTATTTATTGTAATTTTTGTTTAAAATGAACGTTAAATGAGAATGTAAAATATTCATTCGGAAGCTTTTTAGCGTTTATAATGAATTCAAAAATTTAAATTAAATCCGGAAATATAATCAATTTTATTACTGCTATAAAACTTGGTTTTCATAAAAATTTCTATTTATAATCTTAACTGTATTTAAAATTACATGAATTAATATTGATTTTTTTTCTTTTGTGTACATTGAACACAATATATGCTGCATCAAAGCAATTTCCATAACTCTTTCGAGATATTTTTATATAAATAGGAGAATAATAAACCATTATTTTTTCATATTATGCTTTTATTTAAGTTTGGATACTGTGATTTGTTTAATTATTATTTATATATTTTAAAATTTATCTTACATTTTTAGATTTCATTCAGCTCTGTAAAAAGTATTGCATATTATGCAAAAGATTAGATGAAGCTAGATAGTGATATTCCAAAGATATCCTCACAGTGAAACTAGCTGGGTGGTCTATTGTGTGTCCCTTTAATGGACCATTCAGAAACATTGCCCACGTTTTTGATGGGGTCGGTCGAGAAGGTTAAAGATTGAGAGTCTGTGGGCCGAACCCGGATTTTCCTGAGAAAGATGTAGTGATATAAAATTATTAATCGTTCTTGGATCCACAAAAAAAAAATTATTCATCGATCTAACTATTTTTATTATACAAAATATATCTTAAAATCCCATTATTAGAAATTAATTTCTCTTAAATCAGCATGATCAATTCAAATGACTTAAATATATTTTATTTATACTCTACTTTTATAAAACATTTTTATAAAATATCATTAAACTTTTATAGATAGAAATATTTTAATTTTATAATTAATTTAAAGATTATTAAGTTATTTTTGAGGTAGGAAATAATGCGTTAATTTGCTGTTTAGTGTCGAAGTAGAAGAGAACTCTCTGGCCAATACTCTTATTAAAGTTTTGCCTGTTATTAATAAGCCGAGAGGTAATTTTCCAATTGGATGCGAAATTGTTTCCGGAAACGAACAAGGTACAAGTATAATAACTTAAAATTTTCTTTGATATTTATATACATTAGATATATATCTCCTCCTCTTCTGTTAGTGCCTGCCCACTTCTTCTGGCAAGAGTCTTTTCACTTTACTCCTCTTAGGAGTAAAGTGAAAAGACTAATCTCTTATCACTTTTTTTCTGTTTCTGTGGGCCAAGCTTAACATAGATTCCTCTATTCCTTTTTGTAATAAATAAATATATTAGATACAGCATAATCAATGCGTTAAATATTAATTACATCTCATTATAAGTTCCCAAATCTTAGATACTTATCGATGATTTTGATAACATTTTTATAGGACACTTTTACGTATCCGAAAACGAAGCAAGAGACTGCGAAATCAGAACAAGAGATCAAGGATTAGATTACGAGAAGAATAATAAATATATATTGATTATTAATCTAAACACAGTCGAAGGATATTTCGGTAAATAATTCTCGAAGCATTTTTAAAAAATCATAAAAATTTATAGATTAATAAAGAATAACAAAATCACAGGATCGTCCAGACTGACCACGCAAGTGACTGTTAACGTGATAGATTTAAACGATCACAGGCCTCAGTTTGTGATTCCTCCCAGATACAGTCAACTTACTTCAGATCGTTACTTAGCTGCTTTGGCTAACGATGCTCCAGTTGGAACGAAATTTATTCAAGTTGTGGTAAACATATTTAACGTGCTTTAAAACTTTTTTCCAGGAAAATTAAAAAATTTAACTTGCATATTTTTTGTTATAAGGCAAAAGACGAAGATGGCGGCAGCAACAGTCGTTTATCTTACGAGATAAACAAAGAATCGGATCCGGAAAACAGATTTAAAGTCGATTCTTCTTCAGGTTTTATCAGCAATAATAAACCGGTAGAAGATATCATTGCCGAAGATTTGCCGCTTCATCTTCAATTGGTTGTGAAGGATAATCCTGATTTGATGAGTTCGTCTCTTCTACAGACAGTTGAAGTTCTGGTAAGTACAGTAGGTTAAAGATTTAATGCTTTTTTTAATGCAGAAAACACTCTTAAACTTCTTACAGTTTGTCAAAAAAAAAATTTTAATTCATAATAATTTCATACTTCAGAAAATATATGGAAACATATTCATTTAATATATCATATTTAGAATTTTTTTTACATTTTAATTATGTATAATAGTCTATATTAAGTGAGTATATTGTTAAGTGTTATTCTAAAGTGTAAAAACAATCATGAATTAACTTTTATTATTATTAATTATATTGCTCTTTATATAAATTTAATAAGTTTTATCTCAAAATAATCTTAACAAATTATTGATTGAAGGAAAAAAAAAAATTGGAAACAGCTTTAAAAATATCCAAATTACCATATTAATTCGAGTCATTTTTAACAATTAAATTCAGTAAATTGTAACTGATAAATAATCTTATTGTTATTGAAAAATAATACAATTAAATTAGTTATCAATAACCAGTTTGAATAAACAAACATAATTTTATCGATATAAAATTTTTATTGGACGTACTTGAATTGTTCAGATTAAATTTCTTTATGTAAAAGTTTGACTTGTTTATATTAATTTTGATTAATAAAAATTAGGTCACATTAAATTCCATTCCTTTATAGGAATTTTCATGTAATTTGAACGCAATTATAAACCTGTATTATTTTTATAAAATGATCATAACTGTATCCCGACCAGAAATTCTTGAATTTTATAAATTTT
Source organism: Olivierus martensii (assembly GCA_000484575.1). Taxonomy (NCBI): domain Eukaryota; kingdom Metazoa; phylum Arthropoda; class Arachnida; order Scorpiones; family Buthidae; genus Olivierus; species Olivierus martensii. The sequence continues at coordinate 12,670 of AYEL01063758.1, forward strand.
GTAAAAATAAAAAAATAGTAATAAAGATCAGTAATTGATAAAAACAAAAAGAAAATGAAATGTTATCAGATTTTTATTAGAAGTTTTCCTTCGTTCTATACAGATACACTTGCTTAGAGATGGAAATGTATATTTTTATGTTTGACTGACTCCTCTCAGACATTTATGATCCCATCCATTATGTTACTCACCCACAGGCCTAAACACTTATCGGAAAAATCTTTTGTTTGGATATTTAAACAGATTTCATTCCCGGTTTTGACTTATTGTATTTGCTAGTCATTTCCTAGTGAATTTTTTTGATACAAAAAATTTTTTCTATATATTTTTTTTTTTAGTTTTAACTCGAGCTGATTTTAATGGCGAAAACTAAGTCAATATCGTATTTTATAATGCAATCTATTGTCTTACTTTAATATTTTATTAATATGAATTATAAAAATATATATCAAAAACAAGAATTTATGTTTTTTTTTATCATCATCGTATTTAATATTCGTTCCTCAATTTTGAAAAAAAATTATTATTTTTCACGAAAATTTTGTCTGTTTATAAATCTATGTAATAAAATAAGTATATCGCAAATATTAAATTATTATTGCACATAAAAGCTAACTTTTTATATATTTAAGAATAATCCATATGTGATATGAGCAAAAAAAAAACTAAAATTTCCCATCTGATTATTTTTTTAAATGCTAAATTTAGATATTTTCTTCGAGGAAATACAGTAAATCTAAGACATTGTGTGAAGACCGAATCAAAATCATCTTAAAGCATGTTATATTTTTTAACTTAAACTTAAAGAATTTAACTTAATTTTCTAAGATTCTTATTAATAATTCATATTATTTATTCATTAATAAACAGATAAATGTCATTAATGACGCCAATCGAATGGTACTCGTTGTTAAGGATGCTTTGCCAAATCGAGTTCTAGATATGAAGGAAAATATTTTGAGGTAATTTTTTTAATATTTTAAATTCAGAAATATTCGAATAAATATTATCAGAAAAAAATTTACGTTTCTTCTTATGTTATTTAGAGTTATTCAAGATAGAACAGGAATAATACCCGATTTTGAAAAAGTGTCAATTTTGAAACTACTCAAAAATAATTCTATAGAAACAGATAATTCAGGGTAAGTATTTTAAAATATATTTAAATATAGACAAAAATTTTTAGTGACATAATTGAATAGAATTAGCCATTATTTACATTATCATGTTGAATCATCACTGACCTCGTTACATTTACTATACAATATAGAGAAAATGGGAATTTTGCTACTACTGTATAACATTATTTTATACGAAAAAGCTTACATGAGCATCTTTAATCCTTTGGCTATTTTAATAATACTATTATATAAATAGATGTCTAACCATCTATTTATAATATTTAATACATATAATGAAGTTTGAAAACAATGTAACTATATAAAGTTTTTGATAATAATTTTACATAAAAAATTAGATGAAGGATTAATTTATAGAAAATCTGTGTTCCTTCTATTGGTTGCTAATTTTGTATTTTAAAATAATAATAATTTTATATAATAAAGAAAAACAAAACAATTTTTCATATCATCTCCTTTTTTAGACTTTTTAATTATATTTCTTAGTACAAAATTTATTTTATTTTATTATAGTATATTAGCAACTAATTTCTCGATAAAATCTTGAAATATTTTTTAATAACATGTTCACTAGACTTTGCATGTATTTATTTTTTTCTCTTAACGTAGAAACTTTTAATAATATCCTCATTCTATCAAACTCTTCAACTATCTCTTTTTTTAGTTAAGTAGCAAATGATGTATTTTATATAAAATATATTTTGTCTTCTTATTTTCTTTGAATTGATAATTTTCTAAAGAAATTCCTTTATTTGTGATCCATTTTTAAAACTGACTACAAAATTATAAAATTCTAGTGCCATAATATGATATTTGATGGCATTACTAAATAATAACTGTTGATTAACGAATCTAAAAAATTGATACGAATAAGCAAACTTGATGAGTGAATGTTTAAAAATCATTATAAATTTTACTTTATTTATCAATTTTTAGCCTTCTCTGACAAAAACTGATCTTATGTATTCATTTTATTTATCTGTCTGGCTTTCCTCCCACAAATTGTCTGGCAATTTTTAGCCTTCTCTGACAAGAACTGATCTTATGTATTCATTTTATTTATCTGTCTGGCTTTCCTCCCACAAATTGTCTGGAGAATCGAATCAGAAATACATGTTATTGATATTTATCTGTATGGCTTTCTATCCATAAATTATCTTGAGAAACGAATCAGAAATATGTTTCTGGTGACATAAAAATTTAAAATATTTAATATTCTTATGGAATATTTTAATTTCAGTTACTGATAAACAATAAACGTGATTCACATCTATAAATAATTACTGCTATAAATCTGATAGCGACATTTGACTAGTAATGAATAAATCAAATGATGGTGATGATGATGTAGCAGTAAACTAATACATGAATTTAAAAATTCTAAAATTCTGAATAACAATCCAGTGTGTGAGAGATAAACATCTAAACTTTTGTTTAAAATTTATTTATTTATGTTTAATAATAAAAAATTGTGATGATAATATAATATACCAAGAAAAAAAATGATTTAATGATGATTCAACGAAATTATAAGAAGTTATTGGGATATACGTAATAAATTATTTTTGTCATGATCTAGTTCTCAAAGTTATAAAAGTAAACTTACAATTAATTATTTTATATGCAGAATATTATTTATAAATGTAAAAAAAAAATGTGACTGTTTCTTCTGTAATTTCTGTGTTTTATTTTGAGACTTCTGAAAATTAGGAAAATTTTGATATTCATAGATAAATGCGTGTCCATATTGCGGCAGTACATATTTAACATTAAGTAAAACTGAAAAAAAAACCTTTTAGGAAATAAAATAATTATTATAATGGCAGAAACAATTGAAATCTTAGCTACAGGTTAAATTCCCATAAGACGATTTGCATTACTAATTATTGAAATTACTCCAGGATATATTTGAAAAAAGACAAGAACAATTTGCTTAATTTCTATTTAATTATCTCGAGTAATATCAGATTTAAATATAGAAAAATATTTAAATTAATGATAGGCCAAAAAGCATTTTCATTTTTAAATTCTAGACAAATTACTTTTAATAAATTATAATTTTTAACTGAAATAATCTTAATAATCCATAATTTTTCACTTTGCATATTATGAAAGTTAATAGAATGTTATCATAAATAGGTTTGCTGTAACAGATTTTGTCGAAAAATGCTTTGTTTTCCTATATAGTTTCTGGGATGGATAAGGTCGATGATATCATATCAATAATACTTCGTCACTCGTATATTTTAACACTCTTTGATTGTTCCCGGAACAGCAATATATTTTTACAAAATCTGAAGTATAACAATCGATGAATTCATAAACTCTATATACGTTTTAATGATAGTTTTTTGAATTCTATCGATCGTTTAACATAATCTATGATGACATCACAGAAGAAGAATTAATGTCACCGTTTTAGCAGCAAATATCTTTCAGAATTAACTGGAAACAAAATAGAGAATTGTGTTAAAAGCAAAATTATTGATAGTGACATTCGAGATGAAGCAATTTTTAAGAGTTTAATGGAAAATTTTAATTTATTAAGTCAACTGTGACAGTAAATTATCATAAATTAAAATAGACTAAGCATTAATTTTACACTTCACAGTGTTATATTAATAAAAATTTAAATTTTATTAGGAGCGATTTTTGGTTTTACATGGTAGATCCCACAAACTTTCGCATCTTGGAAAGAACCGATCCTCGTATTCAATCGTACGTATCTAATTTTATAAAAATAATAATAATAAAACTCGATAATAATAAAATTGCTATTAATTTATAAAATATATATAGGACCGTACTGGAAGAAAATTCTCAAGAGGGTCTCATAGTCGAAGTATCGAACAATTTAGGAATCAAAGCCGAACATATTCGACCACCTTTTGTTTTAAAAACTCCCGATAACGTGGGAGGAACAGGAATTTCTGGAGGAGTTAAACCTGTCAAAGCAGAAGTAGGAGTGAGTGATTTAGGAGCTGCCCTTATCGCATTGGCTTGTATTATCGTACTGCTAGGAGTAGTGGGTATCATCTATCACTGCTTTATGTGGTCTAGGTAAGTTGTAATTTAATAATTACACGTTTTCTTTTTAATAAATATTTCATAAATTACATTTATTCCTATAATTTCTATGTAGGTACGTTGCTTATAGAGAGAGGATGAAACGCTTATGTGTAGCTCCTAGATACGAGCCGGTATTTGTAGAGCCCAGTCTCAAAGAATATGAAACTCAGGTAGGTAAAAGAAGTTGCATATTTTTTATATTAAAGTAATAAAGCACAACTCAAAATATCATTATTTTTTAGATGCTACAGATGAGTGTTCCATTAGATGAAGAAGGAAGTCTTCCTGATCCTAATCTACCCATAAATCTGAAGGGACTCGACACAGTTTCCTACATCACAAGAGATAGAGGAGACGGATCTGCATCAGCTTTCGGTGGTAGAACATTATCAACATTTCGAGGAGATTCTGTTGCTTCCACGGATAAGATGAAGATGGAAAATAATTCGATTATCACTCATCCCAAGCTGGAAGACGATATGATGATTCCAGTGAAAAATCCTTTATACGACGGATACCTGTAAGTCGAAATTTTAATTTAAATTATAAAATTTTAATTATAATTAGACAATTGTTAAAATATAAAATATAATTTTGTAGAGATGACATCGAAGATGAACAGTCGATCGATCGAGACGATTTAGATCTAAAAGAAACACAACAGAAGTCATCAAAATCACTTCAAAAAATACCAAATGTGGAGACGACCACCGAGCTATGACGGCTCATTTCTAGTGAGATAACTTTTTTAAAACTAATAACGAAGATATGTTTTCATCATAAAAAAAAACTATCTTCATCATTGAAGACTGCCAAAACGACATAAAAAGGCAAAAACGACTTAATATTTTTGTACAACCTTGTAAATAATTTATACATACAATTTTTTATACAATGGTCAATAAGTGCCATAAAATGTACAACTAACTTGACAAATTGTATTAAAATATTTTCATCATTTTATAATTCCTGTTTTGTTTTTAATACTGCGAGTTATTCAGAAATCAAAAAAATTAACTTTTTAATCGCATTTAATGATTAATCTCTCATAAAATATACAAAGTTTCCAATTTCCTCCATGGAATTAATCCTGAATTAATTCTCTTAATTATTAATACTCTTTTTCATCAATTTGATTTACGTAGAATATTGAGGTTATTATTTATTGAGGTTTATGGGAATAAAAATTGAAATCAGTACAGAACCTCACCTAAATTGTTTTAAAAATAAAAGGATTTAAGAGAAAACGTGCTTACTCTAATAGTCTTGAAACCTACCTACCTTTCTGTGACAGTAATAATAAATATAATGCAGAAAATTGATTTTAGTTCTAAAAGCTTTATAATGTTCGAAAAGCTCTCAATATATATAAAAAATAGTCGTTAAAGGATTGGAAAAGAGCAAGAAATGCATTTTGCTATTTTCTGACGACTACCTTTACATAATCAGGTAAAAGTGGTAAGTAGAAAGTTTTATTCGATCTTTATATAAATTCGTTTCGACATATGTGACTCAAAAATTTAAATAATTGTATAACTTTTAACTAATTTAAACAAAGTATAACTGGAATAAAATTTATTAAAACGATATAACCAAAGTTTACAGATAGATTCCATCATCAGTGCCACACGGTTATTCTTTTAATATATTAAAATTAATATTTCTATAATTTGTAAAGGATAAATCTATCGTATTCTTTTCAATTTTTCATTTTTAAATTATACTGGATTATAAAATTGTAATTTCAGTATATTAAATATCCTTATTCATAGAAAAGGTAAAGCTAAAAAATAAAATAAAAATTGCCACAATTTCTAAGCAAATGATTATTAAAAAAAATTAATCAAAAATTACAATACTTATACAAAACGTCCTGTTTCACTTTTCAATACTGACCGTAATTTTCGAGGGAAAAAAATCTTTCGTGATGCCATATCAAGATTTTTATATTTTCTATCGATCTAATACTGTTTAGGTGAAAATATAATACGCATTATATTTCTAAAAATATAAATACGCATTACGTTTCTTAAAAATATACAATAATTTTAAGAAAAGTAATGGAAAAAATTATTATTTTTTAATCCCTCAACTTACGTAAATTGAAATACAGTATTAGATCGATAGAAAATATAAAAATCTTGATATGGCATCACGAAAGATTTTTTTCCCTCGAAAATTACGGTCAGTATTGAAAAGTGAAACAGGACGTTTTGTTTTTTGAAGATAAAATATAGTAAATTGATAATCATTCTAAGAAAAACAATAGAAAATTAGTATTATTAACCTTTCAGATTATGTAAATTGAAATATTTAAATTGATGGCAATTATAAAATCGAAACATATAAATTAATATAATCTCGAAAATTTCTCATCGAAATATTAAAATCTTTCATCTTATTTTCTCACCAGGAATTTCACTAAACAATTATTTTCAGACTTTACAGAATATCCTATAAATGTATAATGAATTCAGAACAAAATCGAAACATATAAATTAATATAACCTCGAAAATTTCTTATCGAAATATTAAAATCTTTCATCTTATTTTCTCACCAGGAATTGCACTAAACAATTATTTTCAGACTTTACAGAATATCCTATAAATGTATAATGAATTCAGAACATTTTTCTTACTTATACGTATCATTCAACTTTTATCTGTTTATGTTATTGAATACATATCTATAGATAAAAAAATTTAGAAGGTAATAATATTAATTAACTATTGCTAATTAATATTATTATCTTTAAATTTTTTTATCTAATAACTTTTATCTATATAACTTGGATTCATCATCATCAGCATTTCTACTTCATCCATTGCTGGATATATATTCCTCTTTCTTTTGTTTCTAGATACTGTATATCTATCTTGTGCAATCTGCATCCACTGGAAACTAATTACTTTTCCTAAGTTATTACAATAATTAACAAGTAATATCCTAATTAAACAGCTTTTTAGTAAGTTTGTGTCTGGTAGTCTCCAGCTTTTACCGTTGTTTGTTGTCTTCTCTTTTAGATGTTCTTTTCAAACATGAAAAAAATATATTATTTAGAAATTTTCGTATTATAAAATATAAAGAGGCTAAAAGAACTTGCTAAAAATTAACTAGGCATAAAAAGAGAATTATAACGAGAATGGTAATAACAGCTCTTAAGGTAGTGTTTATTACTTTATTAAAAACATAGCTTGGTAATTCACTATCAAGGAAATCTTATTAAACTGATTTGAGTGAAGATCTTGTTAAAGATTCCCTCCATTTAGATTAGTTTTAATTAAATTGATATTTTGTTACATCATCATTATCATCTCAATTTTTATCAGCCACTATTAGATGTATATGTTTTCTTTTATTTTTTTATATATATTCTATTTTGTACAATCTGCATCCACAGGGAACCAATTACAGTACTTTCTTATGTTATCTCTCCATCATTTGTTATCATCAACATCTTATGTTATCTCCATCATTTAAATGCCTTCCAGGATGTTTTTCCTTGCCTTGGTTGCCATTCTATAATTCTCTTTGTCCATCGGTTATCGGTATATCTCGCTATGTGGCATGCCCAACATATTGGTAGCAGTTAGCAGTAAGTGGCTTACTGCTAACTGCTACCAATATGTCTTCTACTTAAGGTTTGTTCTCTTATCCATGTGTTGGTCTTGCGGTCCCTCCTAGTCAATTCTAACATGTTTCTTTCCATGCTTCTTTGGATTGTTGCTAGAAGAACTCGCATTATAAGTTGACTTGCCTAGTTGTTTTCTGACATTATCAATCAACTCTCATTTGACGATATTTTTAATCTCTTGTAAATCAATCCTCATTAAATCTTTCGATTATTTAACAATATTTAAAAAAATTACAGTAATGCATCCGAGAATGGATGGAGTAACAGATCTTTTTAATATACACTCCAACTACTGATATGCAGTAATATTTTTGACAATAAATTCCAAAAAGAACATGATCTAAAATATGTTTTCCAATTTTAAATAAAATATGTTACAGTTTTGTTTCATTTGTGATTAATTTTATTGCGTGATTTCGCACACGAAATTCCGCATATGACAGTTAAATTTACTAATTTTATAATATAACATATAACGTTTATCAATATTTTCTATCAAAGTTCTATATTTTTAATGTAATTAATTCTGAAAATTTTATTATTGTTTTATAAAAATAGATTTTTCTTAATCTTTAAAAATTATCATTTCATAGAATCCAGAAATTCTTAATTTTTATGAAGCAGTTCGCATCGTAAAAAATTAAAAAATTATAAATCACTTTTAAAATGATTATCGTACTTTATAATGATATACTGTATATATTTTATCTCGTTGTACTCCTGACTTTCTATTAAATAGTCATTTTGCTCAGAATTATTCTATTTTTATTATTATTTGTCTTCAATAAGTGTAAAGAAAATATATACTTTTTGCAGATTATAAAGCTAGAAAAGTTACAATCAAAATATAATTATGCTTATAGATAAATATGTCATTTAAACTGCTTTCAAAATAATAAAATTTTTACTCCAATATATATTTATAGAGTTTTATATACAATCAGAGCAAGACATTATTATTTCGATATTTATTTTCCAAAAATTATGCTTTGCCTTGAAGTGAATTATAAAATGGGACAATTGTCTATTGAATAATAACTAATCCAGAGTGTATATTTTTTCCTGATGATCAGAAAAAAAGACTGTATCAAAATAATATACTTGCAGCCAGAAATATATAAAAATATTTTTAAACAAAATATAGTAATTTTCCATTATATATCATACTGAAAAGTTATGTGAATAAACTAAACTATATCATTATATTAAAAGTAGTTTGATATTTAGCTATTCTAGTTTTAAAATTTTGAAAAAAATAATTTTAAAAATTATTCGTTAAATATCCATAAAGTATTAAATAAGAATTTTTTGATAATATATATATATACGAATCAGATAGGAAAGAATTATTATACACCTGGTATTCAAGCCAAATTTCCCTGCTGTTACATTGAGTTAAGCTTGCATAATTAGTTTTTTTGCCAACCTTTCATGACGCTTAATTCTTTGAAATGAATGTCATGTAAAGTTTAAATTTGACAAGGATAAATTGAAATTTGCAAATTGCAGATCGATCTGCATTTATAAAATATCACATAAATTTAACCAAAATTATTTATAATTTTCTGATTAAGTAATCGACTGTAGACAGAAATATAAGGTATTTAAATAAATACACATTCTAATAAATAAAGGAATATGAAAGTTATGTATAGATATTAATTGTACGACATAAGCTTAGACAAATCGCATTCTAATTGTAGATATTAATTTATTATAAACACAAATAATGCTCAATCAAAAATTTGAAACAATCTTTTTAGTTTATATATTCTATTTGCCTAAATCTATACCACAACTGTACACATAAGCTAAAACAATTCCAGAAATCGCTAATTATTTTCAATGAGGATATTTATTAAGATAAACCAAATTATTTGTAATTTTTAAATAAATATTCTTATTGTGAGTGCTTCTTTTCTGTTTATAGTTTTAATATTCTGAAAAAATCAATTTTTCTCACTTAATAAACAAAAAACTCATTCAATTTTATCATAAATCTATTATTAACTATTTCCATTTAGAAATCTGCGAATTTTTCAGTTTTGCTCTATTTATTTATTATTTTATCTTATCTTTTATTTTCTTTCGGTGTCTTTTTAGTATAAATACTTAATTATTAAACCAATTTCACAAGTTATTATTTTATTTTATTTATTTGCTTTTTTTTGAGATAGAAAAAGAAGACTTTTACCATTGTGAGAAACAAAGAGGTAATAAAGGAAGAACAAAATATTAATGTATGTCAAAAAATAAAACAAAATAATATGCATCATTCCACCAACAAACATGAAAGGACTAAAAAAGATCTGTATGCATTATAGTCAGGGCCTGTAAGCATAGTTCCGGAATCCACTACACCTGAAAACACGCCTGAAACTGAAAACTGAAACTGAAAGTGATGCAGCTTTGGTTGTACGCCGTATTTTCGCCAGAAACTCAACTGAAAGAACAGTATAAATAAGTTTAATGTTTCAGTTTCAGGTCTAAATACGTAGCCAATCAGAGTTTAGTATTCAGTAGATAACATGGCGGTGCGCAGACCAAGAAAAATTTTCGATTCAAGACTTTTAGGTGCGCATTTAATGCCGAATGATAAAAAGCTCTTATTTGTTTAATTTCGTTCGTGTTTTAAATCAAATATATTATATGAATCTTAAGAAAGATGATGATTTATAATTTGATGTTTTGCTTCTTAATTTACTCGTTGTCTGTGTCGTAGTTCAGACCAAAATGGTAGCAGCATGTTGTAAACGTAGAAGAAACTTAGAAATACTGTACTTTTAGAAGTCCGAAAATACAACTTTCTTTATAATAAACAAGAAAAAAAATACAAAGATGTGTCATTAAAAAGTTTACGGGCTGCAATAGGCACAAAATTTGGACTTGATGGTAAGTTTCCCTAGATTAATATACAACGATATTATAGATTGATTACATTAAACTATAAGATAACCGAAGTTTTTTAAATAGGAAATGAAACAGAACAAAAATGGAAGGTACAGAAGGATAGTATAACAGAGAGAGAAGAAAAAATTGAGAAAATAATAGAAATAATGGTGGACTAACTTATATTTATAGACCAGCATGGGATAAGATGCTAAAGATAAAAATTAAACAGCCATTAGATCATCCTCAATCTTGATATATGGACACTAGATGGTGCTGTAAAGTTTTGTCGTTTATGTTTATATGGAACTTAACCAGAAACTGAAAGCAACCTGAAACATAACTTTGCTCATTTCAGTTTATGTTATCAGTTTCAGTTTTCTGATATAGTGGATTCCAGGCCTTAATAAGGATCAAAGAGAATGAAGAATTAATAACCCGCCATTTATCACACATCTCTGTGATTAAATTGAAATTATAAGAGAGTTCATATATTTGATACTGTAGTTCAGTGTTGGGAAGGTGAAGAAATTCAATTAATTGTCACTTTAGAATCAGTATATATTAAATTTAGAAATAAATTTTAAGATTTTAAATATGTCTGCTTGATACATAGATGATGAAAAAGATTTTTCCATTGAAAATCAAAATTTTCAATGGAAAAAATTGATTTCTTTTCATCGTATTAAAATGCTTTTATTGCTGAACTCATTTATTGTATAGATGTTTCAGATATTATTTTTTGTTGTAACTAGAAGATAAATTTATCAATTCGTTAAAGAAAAGTGAAGACTACTAAAATAAAATTGAATATTTCTCAGAAATGTTATAATTATTCCCGAAATTTTATGCAGTATTCATTAAATATCTTATTAATGTGTATATAAATAAAGTTACGAAGTTTTTAGTCAACGATTATTTCCCACGCGAAACGATTGTTTACCTATTTCATAATATGTATTATTTGCCCTATTTCATGGAAAAATTTATCGTTTTTCCAATATTTATCAGGATATATATTTGGTTTGGAGCAAAATATGATTCACTAATCGAACATTACAACATTTAATTATAAGTTTTTATAACAATATTTGTCCTAGTTCCCATAACTGTTCTGCGGCATGCTACTTCATAGAATTTGGTTGTTTATATATCTGGTTAATGCGATAATATCTAATAATTTATAGAATTCGTATACATAAGTCATTATTGGAAATAACTATTACATTATCCCTGATTTTTATTGTAAACTTTTTTGCCAACAAAAATTTTAGGTACTATTAATAAAATTTTATTTATAGAATTTGTATAAATTATTTATATACTGTAGTTTATATAAATAATTTTTTATTGGTAAATAAATTTTGTATAAATTTATTAGAAAACATTAAAAAATATCCATGATAATCAATTTAAAAATAATTCTCATAAGCGAAAGAATACAGTAAATATCTAAAATTCGTGAGTTTTATCTTAGAAAATATCGTAAATACTAAATTTGTAACTACCGAACTTAAGTGGAGAATAGAATGATTCATAGGAATTAGGATTATCAATTTTCTTCTAATATTTTCTGCATTAAAATTATACAATATTTCTAATATTTTGTCAAAATTTATTTGGAATATGGTTTGGTAATGTAAATTAATAAATTATCGTGTAAAAAATTATGTAGCTATGCTATAAAGTTTGAATGCATTCAAACTTTAATTAGACCACATAGATTTAATCTGGTTGTGTGTGGTGAATATAAACCACACACCTGATTTATTCATCTCGAATTCATATGTAACAGTAGTCTATTTTATGGTGTATACTATTTTGTAATTTATCACAAAATTAAATTTCTCAATAAACTATAAAACCCTTTTATTTGGCGTAGGATCACTAGAAAATTTCCTTTTTGTTTAAAATCACAATATTAATATTTGTGTTTTCATCTCTCCTTCTGAGGGTAATTATATAGGAAAACTTTGTTTCCCAAATACAACGTGTGGTTCAAAAAATGGTTCGAGGCGGGTAAGCTAGCTGGACGGTCCTGTGTTCGTGTAGAGGCCTATCGCAGGCCCTAAGGACAGATATGGATATCGCCAAGGCAGTCCGTACTCTTTATAGGGCCCCGCGATTGAGTCCAGGCAACCACAAATGATGCGAAGTCGCTCCTTTAGTCGCCTTTTAGATTAGGTTAGGATATTTGAGTTAAGCCGCCGTATTTTACAAGAGATATACATTATCCCGCGATCTCTTTTATAGCCCACCACAGGTTCTCCAACATCCATGATGGGTCATTTGGAAGATTGAAGGATGGGATTCAATGAGCTAGACCCAGATTCCTCCTGAAAACTGGAAGTGTGAATCCCAAGTTTGAACCCAGTCCTCTAAGGTGGTAAGCGAAGACACTACCATGCGACATCATATTTTACGACACACGGGATCAAATGGTGGGTATATTCTTGCCCCATAACTACAGGGATTCACGATAACAATAACACATATTAAGAACATAAATACGTTGAGCGCATCCAAATGCACAAATCAAATGAGGGAGTAGACCTATATCGACATTCAAACTTCATCATTTACAACGGTTGTAACAAATTGATTAAAAATGATCTAGGATGAACTTCGAATATTTTCAAAATCTGCTAATTACGAATTAGCGGATTTCGAATCGCGAATGCCGAAAAATGTTTGCTAATATTTTACCGCGAATAAAAGAATTCTCATTTATCGAGTCCGCGAATAAAGTTTACTATACTTAATTTTTCATTATCTCTCATTTCGACTGAATATCTCGTTAATAATAATAATATTATTAATAAAATAACCTATTTATTAATATTTATGCTATCAATATTTAGTATGTAATTCATGTATTAAAGTTTAATATAATTTAAATTTTTTAAAACATAACAAAATATGTAAAAGCAGTAAAATACTCCAAAATATCACATGCATATCTTACCAAGTTAGAAAATAATTATAACAACCAAAAATTTTATTATTCTAAGTGAATATTTATAATAAGTAAACATGATAAGAGTAAAGAATTTTAACTTTTAGATAATCAGGAAAATTCGGAAATTATTCATGAATTCATATTTTCAAAAAGATATTTAACTGATTTTTTTGTAAAATGTAGCTTATAAAATAATAGCTTAAATCATGCTTAACGCATCATTTGATCATTATATAGATCCAATTCTTAGAAAAATATTGCAAAATTATTATTATTATTGAATTGCATGATATAATGTCAATACTGTAATATAATATTCGTCTCTTACAGATCTAAAGATAAGAAATGGAAATCGAGAGCAGAATCTGGATTCCTTCGAAAACAGGATTCAAAAGATCTGTTATAGAAATATTTACGAATAATTTGAAAATAAGTTTATGTTGATGAAACATAGATATAATTCTATAAAATTTAAAAGATGATAAATGACTTCAAAATTATCGTATGGTAAAGCTGTGGCACACCACCCTGGAGGATCCGGACTCAAATCCGGATCTCACACATTCAGCTTTTTCGGGCCCGGGCCTTTAAACCCCATTCTTCAACCATCCGGTTGACCCCATCATGGGTGTTGGGCAGCCTATGAGGGGCTCTATAAGTGGCCTCCGCCAGATATAGAATATTCTTCATGCGATATGGCGGCTTAACCAACTAATTTAACCTAACCTTCAAAATTATCAATCGAATTAATTTTATAGAAACTCTTCAGCATTCCACCCAGAGTACTTGCAATCGAATCAGACTCATTGCAGTAAAAATTTATATAAAGGAACTACAAGGACTCATATAAATGTTTCCAAGACTGATCTCTCTACAGAGATAGAAGGCTGAAGTAGGATAATAAGGATCCACCATTTAAAAATTGTTATTGATTGGAAATAGCATTAAAAAAGTGGTTTCAAATTTTGAAGAAATATTAAACATACGTTTAAAATTAATTTCTTAACACAAAATTTTTGGAGACTTCAAAGTTATTTATGAAAATTTGTGAACTCAATTTTTTAATTTTTCAAAAATTATTTTAATAGGGTGATTCCAAAGATTTATTTTTCATAAATCACACATTAAACACTAATAAAAATGATTTACTCAATAAAATAATTTTTTACACTTTTTGTATTTTTTAAATGTATCGAAAAACACAGCATTATTAATTTATATTATTAACTTTATATAGAAATTAATTTAACAATGGATTACTTCCTGTAAAATTACTATTTTCATTTTTAATAATAAAAATTCTATTTTTATCTTCGAGTTTTTATTATCAGAAAAAAAAACTGATGAGCGATATTTTTTATATCGTATAATTTTAGATTCGAATTCCATGCATGTCGAAAAGTCGTGGCTAATAAGATAATGTGTCACATCAAATTAATCGAAACAGTTAAAGTTATAAATTATAATGATTAGATTTTTTTCAAACCTATTTTCTTAATGAGATCGGATGTGCATTAAAGCTATTTTATATTTTCATAACAATTAATTTCTTTCAACAAAGAAAAAAAAATCTAAATTAATTAGATTTAATACTAATATAATATTTTTAATTAAATTTGTAAAAAGTACTTTGAAACATCAAATTTTATTCCAGTAACTTGAATAACAAAGCACAAAGTTATGATAGAGAAAAAGTCACCTTAGTATTTTAATACAAGCATAAATTGGCACTAGAATTTACAGATGGACGGAATTTTGTCGATAATATAATGAAATTTTTTTATTCAAAATAAACTTTCATCATAACGATTTTACGTAAAGTTAAATATAACTTTGCACAAGGTAAGAAAAATGATCACATTTTTGCATTGCTTAGAAGCAAGTATTATAATCTTTGGCATAACAAATCAGTTTAGTTTTTTACATTTTATGGACAAAATTTGGTTAATATATTGATTGTAAACATAATTACAAAAATCTTATCTGTAGTATGGTAATTTGTTACGAACAGAAGGCATGTCGTTGCTTACAGTTAATCACAGACAACAATGAAGTTTAGCAAGAGAGTGATTATCATGGTAGAGTTGATAATTTATTAAAATATACTTTGTACCTTTCTTAAACGATTATAATTAATTTTGAAATTAATAGTGTTATTATTACAGTTTTCGAATTGCAGTTAGCATATTTATAACAGGAGTAGCATGTAAACAAAGCTTTGTCAAGGATACATGTTTATCCATTAAAAAAATTGATAAATCCGTGACTTGAATATTAACTAGTCATGCAAATGTACCAAAAACCAAGTAGAATTTTAAATATATTATGGGTAAACAAATGTAATATTTAATAAACAGAATTTATAACAATTTTTGAAAAGATTAAGACCAAATTCACAGATTTAATGTTGTTTAAATGTTATAAATGGTCAAAAATATTACTTCCATGATAACCACTTCTTCCTGACAACAAACATTGTATATGTATGATAAAATTAAGTTCCGGTTATTTTTAAAGAAGCAAAACTTCGACCCATAAATCAGAAAAAATTCTGATTCAACAAAGATGTTATATATATTAAAATTCATAGTATGATAAAATTAAGTTCCGGTTATTTTTAAAGAAGCAAAATTTCGACCCATAAATCAGAAAAAATTCTGATTCAACAAAGATGTTATATATATTAAAATTCATTCAAAAACATGAGAAATGTTTGTTGTAAAATTCTTACGGACGGAAAATTTTAAGGCGGCTTTTTTTTAATCATCATTTCTTTTCATCACAGATTTAAAATGGTTATAAAAGATCTTTAATAAATGATGAAGTAAATTATCATCAATAATATTAATCGCTGCAAAATAATATTAAGTAGGAATATGTTATTTTGGCAGCATTTTTATGTGATAGGAAACCATTGCGTTATAACTCGAAATTATCATTTAGCATCACATCTGTTCTTTCTTTTTTCAATAGTTCTGCATTGAAAATATCTTTTAGAGAATGGATAGATATTAAAATATATACATATCCTATAAGGAATTCTTAAAATCGTTTGGAAGATTTTTTCCTTTTATTTAACTTTCTTTTTTCTCAGAGTTCATGGAGTTGGAATACCACCATCTTCAGATTTTAATCTTTGCGTTTGCATCCCGTCGTAAGCAATGGTAAATAAGCTTTTCTTTTCTAAGAGATTATTCTTTTTTAATTTTAACCCGCCGGGATCTCTTCCGATTCCCGAATCGGAATCGTCATCTTGACCCCATCCACTCGCACCAGGCACTGCTCTCGCGTTTTGTGAAGATACTTCGTTTGTTTTCGTTTCATTTTTTATTTCTTGGCTTCCTTCACCCGATTTGGCCGCCTTTCTAATGGTTGCTGTTCTTGGTATAGTTCTTTCTTCAGATTGGGGTTTAGTCCGCTTTGCTTGAGTTTGTCTAACATCTGATTGAATGTATTCTTCTCGATCGTAAGATGTATCCGCGTGATTTCTCTGTTTGCTTTCGGAATGATAAGGATATTCTTCCTGATGTCTTCCGTCTGTATCCGCAATGCGCCTATTCCAAGACATTGAAGGCGGCTGATACGGTTCCGGCCTTCCATCGCGAGGTGGAACATCTCCATCTAGATATACGTCACTATCTCTTCGATGATATCTAGAAAATTTAAGTCTATCGTGATCTCTATAATCTGAATATCTCGGGATTCTCGATGTTCTGGAAGTACCGTGAATTGCTGTCTCACTAACACTACGATGTAATCCTGTACCTCTTACTCTTTCACCGTCCACGAAGTCAGGATAATATCTCTGATCTACATCTTCTCTAGGAGGGCTCCTGATATAAAGTATCTCTGTCCTTTTTGCAGCTTCGTTCCTATGGTCTGGACTCATTTCGGTGCGATCCGAAGAATCTAATGGATAATTATCCATTCTTAACAATCTATCCTCAGTATCTCTATTTCTGGGATCTACATCCTTACGAAATATAACATACTTTCCGAGCTGTCTTCCAGAAAGATCTTCGGGAGGAGGATGATCGAACAGAATTTCGTTGTTGGGAGATATTGGTCGACCTTGACGATAAATCCTCTCCATCCTCCCTTCGCGTGCCAGATGATCTTCCAATGTCCGGAAATATTCTTCCTCTCTTCTTCTAGACTCGGGGCTATATGAATTGGGATTTCGTCTTGGATCAAGCAGATTTATATCTGACCGATTGCGTTTTTCGCCTCTTTCGATGGCTGACATCGGTCGTCTCCAAAATCGGGGATAGCCTCTTTTCCAACCCATTCTCATCGCGATGCTAGATCTGAAAAATCAAATATGTAACTATTAAGAAAATGTTTAAGAGAACATTCTAATTATAAATTAAAATATAAACTCTAATAAAAGTATAAAAATATTATATTTACTAATGTAATATGTATATATAATATTTTGTATACAAACTATATATAAAATATTTAATATTTTAGTGCTATGGAAAATTTCCTGCATAATATTTCAGCTAATACTGGTGAAATTGCTCTTAAAATTCTTCCAAACAACACAGTTGTTGCATTTACATTAAAAGGCGATAATAAAGAAAAAGTTGCCTATCAACTTGAACAGATGGTAAGATTATAGTGATAGAAAGAAAATTATATCAACAGTTATTTAAAAAATTAAATACAAATTAACTTTAGTAACATTTTAACAATTAAAATTTTAATATTTCTAGGTGAAAAATGGTAACATGGCTTTACATTCAAAAAGTAATGTCCTGCCTGTCGATATCAGTTCATCGCACTTTCATCATGTGAATGAGATTGCACCTAATAATCTATATGAATCGGAAAACACAGAATTAAGCGATCTGAAGGAGAGCAGTTCGTCAGTGACATCTGTTGTTATTGTTGCCATAGCTGGAGCTGTACTAATGATTCTTATAATAGCAACATTGGTAATTAGATTTTTAGTTTTGATATGTTATTATGATTCTTATATGAATTTAAATAAAATAATAATAATCTTCAAATATTTTAGTTATACAAGAAGCAAAGAAATAACTACATTCCTCAGAATCACTCTGTAAGTCACGAAATACAATATATATATATAATAATTCTTATAATTATGTTTACAAAACTATATTTTATTTTTTATAATAGGAATCTAGAAAAAATTTACTGCACTTCCTATTGAAAAAATTCTATCTGCAGAACAGAAATGTGACCAACAATGAAAATTCAGTTGTGTCTGTGCAGCATGAACAGAATGAATTTAGAGAGAACAAAAGTCCAACATTCAGTCACACCAATTTAGTCCAAGAGCCAGAAATTGTCAGGCAGACATCTTAGATTATATTTTTTAAAAGATTTTATTTTTATCAAGTGATGTGGGCATTATTTTTAAAATGTTTATGATATGAATGTACATAGTGATCCATTACATTTTATATTTTAGTTTTTGCTAAGAAATATTTTTATATTATGACAAACAGAAAATTACAAATTTTAGTTAAAATATAAATTTATAATAAAATTAGACATTTTTAACTGCCCACAAACACTAGATGACTAAAATTCACAATTGCTCAAAACAAACATGATATCAATATAAAATTGAAGCTGCAAAGTGTCCCATATAAATAGAACATGAATTTATAATATTTTATTAAAATAGCAAATATTCAAGAATAAAATGGCGAATACATTGAACAAATTGTATAAATATAGGCTTTTAAATATTTTTTTAATTCTCTATACTAGCAGTTCTCAACCTATGGTATGCAAGACATGACTAGTGGTACATGAATAATCGTGACTTCCTATTTGTATATGAGGCATATTTTTGTTGGTGGTACTGAAATTTTTGAATTTGGTGGTATGCATTTATGGAAAGGTTGAGAATCACTGCCTTATACAGTAGATTCCTACTTACATGGTTAATTGTTTGAAAAATTTCCACATAAATGAAAAATTTATAAGGCAAAAAATGTTTAAATTTGATATATATGAACATGCAAAATGATAAAATTAATGAACACACTGTAAGCATGAATAAAAATTTAAGGCCATGAAAAAAAATAAATTATTCAATTAATCTTTTATTCATATTTTGTAAAAATCATCACAAATGAAAGAACTTGATATTGGCATCTCTCTGAAAATTCAGAACTCAAAACCACATAAATTGGGGACATACTATATATTGATATACTCAATATTCCATTTATATGGGATATCTTCAATGTAATTCCTGTACATAATATAACTATTTTTCAATTAAGAATACATAGAATATATTTTATTTTAATATTTATGTTTTAGTGGAATAAATTTCATCTTAAGATAATTTAGTCATTTCTGTCAATAAAAATATAAATTAGTATTAAATATTTATTTTATTAAAAAATATGTTGTATATATTGTATAGAGCTAGTATATTTTAAATGTACGTCAGGTGAAATTTCCAAATATTGAATTATTTTAATTTTTGTTAAGATAATATTATTATTATGTTAAAATAAATTTACATTCCACATGTAAAAAAATTTTAAATATTAGAAAGTTTTAATCTATATTTTTAATTATTATTTTGATAAAAATTTAAAAAGGAAATTGATTTTATTTTTATTATTTTATATCACAACTGTAGATAAATTTTATCTTTTATAATAATATATATTTTAAGCATATTTGACCTGATGGAATTATATGATTTATAATAAAAGTATCAAAAAAATCTGTAATGTATTGCTTTATTAACCTATTAATTTTTGTGAAATGCTTCTGATTACAAATAGAGTAATAGGCCACTTTTGTAAAATTAAAACATAAAATTTGAGGATTATACATGTTGCTTTGTGCAGCATTTAAATATCAGTTTAATAATATCATATAAAATAGCTATATTATTTTTGTTAATCAGTTTTAGAAATCACAGGAAGTATAAAAATTTTATACAGGTAATCCTCAATTTACTCCAAAGTTAGGTTCTGCCGTATTAGTTCGTAATTCAAAACTTTGTAATTTGAGATAAAATTACTATAGAATGTAATGAGATACATTCTGCTTTTCCTCTTGTGTTTTGTGTACACAACATGTGCTTGTTCATTCTGTCATCTAACAACTATGTAGAATAGTGTAAACAAATTTAATTCCATTGATTATCTTGTCTCTTTTATGTGTTGTTGTTCAGTTTTTGGAAGTTTCTGCCCATTTCTCATTTGCAGAGAGAGCTACATTCATTTGTTCTATTTATAGAAGCTTCTAGAAATTCATGTAAACTCTATGTAATAGTAATAAAATCTATAAAAGTACAAATTTCGTAACTTTGTAAGTGTAATTTGAGGCTTCATAAATCGAGGATTACCTGTACTATATTTTTATAATTTATTTTTATAAAAAAAAGTCATTATTAATATTTAAATAAAACATTACTAATCTATAGTATACACTATTTTTATTAATTGAAAATACAGTTAGTTTAATGCTATCCAAATAAGCTGATTTATTTTTGAATATAAAAACATTTTAATTGAAGCTACTGATTAATATAATTTCACAATTTTAGTTTAAGCTATTAAGTTTGTTTTATTTGATCTCTATGTGAAGTATCTCAATTATCCAGATAGCAAAAGCATAACAAGAACCTTATAACTTGTGCAGTTTTACTAATTACTAATTTTTCTGTTTATTTTCCATATAAGCAGCATCAGTTTTTCATGAATATTTATACTTTTCATAATCCTCTGATTTATTTTTCTATATATAGTTAAACATAAAGTTTGTTTCATGTGTTTACAAAAATATAATGAACTTTGATGATAAGATTTTTATTTTAATTATATTTCTAGAGTTTTAGCTTTTTTTTTTTTTTTCAATTAATTATAATATTTCAAATGAAACAAAAATTTATTTTTAACATTCAAAAAATATTCTTTGCATTTTATAAAGATTGGCTAAAATGTTTGTTTTATATCCAAATTCCAGAAAAAAATATGAATAATTTAGAAATAGCTTAATTTGTGTTTTGTAGTAATATGTTCATTGAAAAGTTAAAGAATCATCTGTAAATGGTGAGGATGAGAAGAAAAAACTACATAATTATAATTCTATAGCGCTCAGTAGCTAGTTAGCTAAGCAGCATGTCTGTGGATCACTACTTATGATAATCTTAAATACAAAATTCTTTCCTATTCCGTTGAATTGGCCCATTTTTAATACTCAAGAACTGAATGGCTGAATATCAAAGGAAAGTACGACCACGAAAAAAAAAATGTCTTGCATCAATAACTTAATAAAATTTTCTTGAAATAACGCATGAAAATTTTATATAAAATGATTCTTTCTTCGTGTTATAAAGTAATTTTTCATGTATTTAGTTATGGTGGGTGATTTAAGGCCCGCAACTGCGCATTTAGCAATAAAGTTTTGTAGAACATACCTCAAAATTCACTCAAGCTTGTCACTTCAGGTTGAAATTTATTGCAAATTAGAGTTCTTTTTAAAATGTTTAAATTCGTTAAGAGTTTTTATGAAGAAAAAAATGACTTCGGCGATTCATTAAATCTCATGTTAACGCATCATTCCGAATCATTATACCACCATTTAACAGTTTGGAAGTACTGACAGTATAATAAAACTGGAATATAGGTTTGCAAATAATAATAATAATGGCTTTCTTTAGCAAATAATATTTATTTGCAAAAGAAATCAATAAGCAAATATCACAACTGCATCGTTTATTTGTTCATATACACAACACAGACAAAACAAAAGCATTAAAATGTTTGATATGTAAACAACAATAAAAGGGCAAAGGTTAATGTTTTAAGGCCATTGTTGTTATTAATATTGCGCAATAAAATGTGTTTAATTATATTTTTATATCTATAATTAGAGATATCCGAAAATTAAATTTAGATTTAATTAATCGAAGCTACGTATCAATGTTGTTTACATTTGTGTATGTAGATCAAGGTGAAATCTGCAAACGGTGTTTATACAAATGATGCATCTTGTTGTCATTAGTAAAATTTCCTTTTATTAGCCTATCATTATAGAATTTATTGCAAAAAAAAATTACAACAGCAATTGTACAGCAAAAAGAAAATTATAGCCTCGTTTATCAAACATCAAATCTTAATAGCTCAAGGAAAAACGAATTTGACAAAAAAAAAAAAATATATTTATATTTTAGACATTGATAGACTTAATAATTAATAGTTTTTGATATGTTATTCAATTTTAAGTTAAAAATAAAACTGCGAAAAGTCATTTGTACGTCAGTATTATTCATAAATCGCACTTATGCAAGGTAGAAAATAACCTTTAGTATACAGGATGACAAACTCCAAAACTTTGCTTGAGAACTCATGCGATACTTCTATGCAGTTTGTACTCGCTATACCATTAAAAAAATTACTCAAACTTCCCAGAACGATGCTAGATGAATGAAAAACTCCAAAACTTTGCTTGAGAACTCATGCGATACTTCTAAGGAGTTTGTACTCGCTATACCATTAAAAAAATTACTCAAACTTCCCAGAACGATGCTAGATAAACTCAATCTGCCGCTTCAGACACCTTAACTTTTCGAAGGTTAACGAGACAGATGACATAAATCTTGCTACGTGCGAGTAAGCCGAATAAAGTTTGCTTTTGTGTTAATTCGTGTTAGATATAGCCAAACTAAACTTGCATATCACGTTATTTAATGACACGTCCTAAAAATAGCCTTGCAAAACTAGCGATGATCCTACGAGATCACTATTACGCTTTCGAGAAAACCTTGGTCTATTTTTGATTATCTCTTCTATAAAGATCGATCTAATACTGCAAACACTCAACGAAAAATAAGAGTAGTGGTCTCTGTATCAGTATAAGTTTAAATATTTGCATAGAAAAAAAGCTGAAAAGCAAATATTAATACTACTGGATCGATACTTTAACGTTGATTAAAGATTACCTGCGATCTTCCGAGTATAAATAAACAAGAAATTGCACCAATCTTAGTTGCAAAGAATATTTCCAGTCGATCAGTTCCGGAATGCATATAGAAAAATTTATATATATATATATATATTATTATATATAAAAATTTTTAAGCAGAATTAATATGATAAGAGCAATTTATGACAGACATCTATAAATAATTGTATGCCATTCTTTTTAAAAATAACGATGCGGTTTGTTGCTTTTGTTTCCGTGCTTCATCCTGGAAGCATTTGTATTTATCACAAATACAGGGATTTCAGCATGATCTATACGTTTATATATAGAAAGGATACTAGGCGATACTCGTTATGAAACTCTTTCGGATGTTGCAACAGATTAAAAAAAAAGTCTATAAAACTTGATAGCATACGGAAGATTCACTATATTTTATCGTTACAATGATCCATAAGTGTATAGAATGCAATTATCAGTTATTACAACGATCCGTTCGAGTACATGTGCTACTGTATGTATAGTTATGCAATTTTACCCTAAATTCCGGTTCGATTATTACGTCAAAACAATCTGAATCACACCTGATTGGTGAATAAATATCGACGATTTTAAACTATTTTTTAATTTTATACGTAATTATTTTGCAAACTATTCAATTTTAATTAATCTACGCTCGGTTTAATCAATTTATCGTAACTTTGTTTGGAAAATAAACAAAGGGAAAAATCCCTAAACGAAATGATGAATGAAATCCGATACTTAACACACACTAAATAAACGATATAATATAATCAACTAGTTACTATTTATTATTAGTTTATTTATGTAAAAGATAATTAATATGTTATGAAATTCATCACAGATCAACGTTTTTGTTTGCGCTTGCCTTACCCGAAATGCATCGGTTTCATTCGACAAAAATGGAGTCGAGTGAACAGACAGGAAGATGTTCAATGTGATGTGAAAAGTGCTTAAATGATCTCATACAAGCGAAATATGTCATAATCTTAGTGTAATTCGTCGATTATAAATAACGATTAAGCCTTAAATGAAGGTGAAGGATACTGTACAGAAATTGAAACAAGAATGAGGTAAGAAATAAAAATCATCTTCCACATCGCCGGTTAATATGATTAAAATTTGAACACCAAATTTGAATTTATGGTAATTTATTAAGTACAGAGGAGGTCGATATTGTCCGTGTTGTTTATTTAATGATTGCACAGTTTATACTATCGATTCCCACTATTTTTCTTCTTTATTTTAACTATTCCATTCATCCTCATTGGTATAATAAACGTACAAATTAAATCACATGTCATTGTAAGATGCCAGTTACAATTTATAATAAAACTACTGTTTATCCAACTATATTATTTATTAAAATATTTATATAAGTTATATATACTTTTTAACTGATAATGTTTATTAAAAAATTCATATTTGATAGATAAACTATGAGCTAACATCTTATTAAAAAGCTTTAAATATATAACCAATAATTAATGTTAAAAAGTAACAGTGTTAACATTATAAGAAGTTAAAACAGAATTATGGATTGTATTCTGTTATCATAATCTTTGATCAGTTTGTGATCTTCAAAATCAATTTTGCAGTGATCACTTTTCTAATATTCTATTGCTCTTTAGAAATATTTAAAGTTCATGATGTGCCATCTTACAAACATCACCAGATATGGTAATTGTTGAGAGATAGATTAGTTAAACAATCAAACAATCACCAATGAGTGATAAATTACCAGTGAAATGTTTTTGACCTGGCTTGCCATTTAAAGAAGGTGCAGGAAATTGTATTGTTTAAAAATAGTAAAAGTGTGTTAATTAATTTCTTGCAACATTATGAGCATCAGTGGTAACATCAGATATTACTTTCCCTGATGAGATTTATTGCAAAATTCGATGGTTGTAAATTTAATTATAACCTCTGTACAAAATTCAGAATTTTTTCCTTCTCTTTTAATTTGTAAGATCATTAATTTAAGAATGAAGAAAAAAAGGAAAGTTACATTTAAATTTTTTTCCTTAAATTTATATTGTTAACTGTTGAAAAGATTTTTAAAAAGTAGTACAAAGGATTCGTAAATAGTAAGCCCAATTTGAATCATAATGTAATCAATAGTGTAACCGAACTAGCTGATGAGTCAAGCAAAAAAAAACTGACTGTATAGGAATGAATGTTAATTATAATATAATAGAAATCTTTCTAGTTGTTAAAAAGTATTACGTTTAGTCATTAAAACAAAATTGATTTTCATAATTCATAGAATATTTCTTTTAATTATTATAATTGAATTTAATGACTTGAATTACATAATTATCATTTTTGATTTTCATTTTATTTAACTGAATTGATTGTTTTTGTAAATATAATTGTGTGTTGTGGCGAAAGACATGATGGAAAAGACATCTGTTTTTTTATATTATCATAATAAAAGAATAAATCTAATTTTTAAGCAGTATCATATACTAGAAAAGATCTTTTTGTATAATACAGACTAGTTACATAGAATATTTATTGCTCTTCAACGAGAAATGTAGCCATGATTTTTTTTCATATCACGTAGTCTAAATAAATACCAAGTCTACAAAGTGGCAGTTGCTTATAAAAGTAAATAAAATTGCTAACATTCCTAACAGTTGTTATATAATGTATAATTTTTATATACACCTGATAAAACATGATATATTGTATAAAATAAATTAAAAATATTACAAAATAATTTAAAATCTTGAATTAGCTGTAATTTTATTTAAATCAAATGCTAATTGATTAACTATGGAACTCTTCCAAGTTAAAATATATTTTATACTCTCTCTATGAATTACTTCTAAAATTAGAAAATTGGAATTCTAGTATATTTGACATTCTAGTTAATTTTATAAGCATTTATAAAATTTCCTCTTAACTTTATAAATCCTTAAAATCTGTTCTTTGCTTAATTTTTGACGTAAAATTAATTATAACATTGACTTTCAGATGAACTCGTATTAATTATCTTGGATTATAACTTATTGAATAGCAAAACCAATTCTAATTCAGATCAAATGGATAGTGGAATAATTAGAATTAATGATGATGATGATGATATGTCTTATGAATTAAGAGAAAGGATTAGGAGATAATAGTTAATTTTAATTGTTAAAATTATACATAGATTTAAGGATTATATTGTAACAAATCAAAATATCAATCAATGATTGTAATTAATAAAAATGTCTAATTAATTTATAATTTGTAAATTAAATTGAATTTTGTTTGTGTGTGTGTGAATGTGTTATTTTTTTCAATCGACTGAAAAACTGTTTTGAAAAAATAGCTAACATTCTTGACATAAATGTTAAGAGTTATCACTAACTTTTTTTGGTCTGATAACAGTCTGATTTGTTCTGCTGTTAAACAGAGTTTAGTTTCTTTAAACTGATAATACTGTCTTAATCGTTAAAACAAATAAATACGAATGACAATTTTTAATACATCCAAAGATAAATTTAATTAAAAATTATTTTAAAATGCTTATTTTAGAGTTTATTGTTCTTTTGTTCTACCACTATATAAGATGCAAAACTGAAATTTTAACGAATGCCATATTGTTTGCAATACAGAAAGTTTATTCATCTGCATGTCGAGTTTTTAAGATTGAAAGCCAATCTATAAAAATAAGCAAAATGTATTATTGCAGACAAAAATAATTTAAAAAATTTTACACATCATACATTAGTTATTTGTACTTGTTGTAATTAAGCAGAAAATGTGTTGTTATCAAAATTCTAACAATGTTGCTATCTTGTTTTTTTTTTATGAGGCAGTAAAGTTTTAAAAATATAGTTAATATGCTATAACATTAAGCTATTATGCTATTACATTATCCATTAAGTACTAAATACCATACTAGGATGTTTAATGTTATAAGAGAGACACATAAAGATATGAAGTTTACGAGTTAGAGAATATTCTCATTTTTATGCTTTTCAATATAACTTTTAGAAATTATTGTTATGTATATATAAAAAAATATTGCTTGACATTTAAATAGCATAAATGGATTAATCTACATAAATTTTTAAATTACAAAAACAAATCAATTTATTTTGATAATTTAGTTGTATTTAATTCAATTTTATATTTGGTAAACAGATATATAAAAAAATGTTTTACTTCAATTTTGAAATGGTAAAATACACAAAAGAATTTAATCATTTCTTTTGAATGTGGTGTATGGATTTAATCTCCAGCACGATCTGCTTGGAAAGTTACTATCTAAAGAGGGAAGTCTTTCTTGATATAGATATAACAAAACTCAACATGTTATTGATTTATGTACTTCTGTTTGTGATATGATGCAATTTTATTCATGAGTTGTTTGTAGAATTACAGATTTAAATAATGAAATTTCTCCGCAGAAGGTGGAAACATGAATTAATTGAATTTTTAATATCTGTGGTGCTTTATTGTTGTTAATGTTTGTTTGTTTTTTTAACTACTGGTGCTTTAATGCTTCAACTGCAGGAGGAATAGCTGGAGAATTAAAGCATCAGTAATAAAAATCATCTCCTGACTGGTTCAATTAATTAGGACCGTACTGAGGTGAAAGAGCATTAAGATACAAGGGAATGTATGTTTCAGACGGTTAAATCTTATTGGGCCTAGATAAAATCATTAGTGAAGTGCTGTCACTTTGAATCAGATAAACTCGGAATTATAATTAAAAGTCACAAAACACCGATATTAAGATTCAGGAAGCTGGAAGCAGGGGGAAAGTTGTGACCTAATGTCACTTGTCACACCTGTCTGGCATCACCAGGTGGAGATCGATCAACTGACTCACCCATCTCATTGGCTATATACCCACCCACATTTTTCTTATTAACATCGTAATTAATAACCGAGGGCAGGTGACGGCCGGAAGACAAAAGGAAAAAAACAATTTACAGTAACGACAGCACCTGCTCGTCAGCGGTCAAAAACAAAAGGATCCCTTGTTTCGAAAAAAGACTGGCAGGCGACATTCAAAGAGGTGATTCAAGGCTATTTCCAGTTTTAGATAGATGTGAATCACATTCATCGATTAGGTCACGTGAACGGCAGATGGTCGCCTAGCGACCGAGAACGGTAATATTGGATTTTTTTTATATACACTTCTCCCCTCCTGCTCCAGCATTCGTCACGCTTTTTTTTTTTTGCTCACGAGATATTCCGTAACCGTTGTTTGTATTTAGGTATTTAACTCCATTTTTTTCAGGAAATATACACTTTTTTTTTTTTTTTTTTTACTTATTTAACTCCATTTTTTTCAGGAAATATACACTTTTTTTTTTTTACGCAAACGAAATTGACATAAATTCTGTCGGCGACGACGGAATTTCTTTCGGTTTGCGTATGACGCTTTAATAACAGTAATGGTAATCGCTGCAGCACATTAACAGTATTAATTTCCGCTAAACTGCACGTGCCTAAGATGAGAACAGGAGGACGGAGGCACCGATCACGTGACGACTTTTTTTTTGTTCTGCCTAAGCATCCCTCTCGGTAAGGGCGTAGGCGAGTCTGTACTATGTCCAATGTTTACTGCAGAAAGACGTGACAAGCAGAAACTACTTAATTAGTGTCCATTTGCTTTTGTCGAATTCCTCGGCAAGAGTTTTATTGGTAGATACGCGCCTTTTCTGGCTAATTTAATAATTTATCCGCATTTTTTTTTTTTCTTGTTTTTGTTTTCTCGCAACTGGTTGAAACTTTTATGACGCATTCGTTTTGGCGTTAGGCAATGTCATGAATTATAAACATATACAGCATATATATATATATATATATATATATAGATATGGATGGTGGACCGAAGACTGATGATGGCGTAGGCGTTTTTCCTGCAATTCCCGTCGAGATGATAGACTGTAATTCTCGCATATGGAATTCTTTTCGGCTCCAGATTACACGGTAGCAGAGTCTCTTGCTGATCTGATGACGCGAATTGGTTTTGTTGATTGGTTTCTCTTCGCTGGCAGTTTCGGGGATTTTTACGGCCTGAATCGAACTGGAGAAAAATATATAAACCGTGTTACGTAAACAGTAGACTTAAATATAACTTTTAACTGTGACTAATTCTTCCCAGAACGAAGTTTTATATAACTTTCGTACGTTTTTCGAAGTTTCGAGTTGTTCCAATAAAATCACTGTTTAAATTTAAAATTCTTTGTGGTTTTCTCTTGCTTTATTTATAAAAATGGTAAGGAAATTCCAGTTTTTTTTTTTTATAATAAAATCGTAATTTTTTTTTCCTATTGAATTACTCAATCGGATAAGTGACATTGACACGGTAGCTTGAGTCAACTAAGTTAATCGGTTTATCGCCTTTTTTCCCCTCACAAAAAATAAACTTTTGCTCTTTTTGGGATTCCTAGGATTAGAATCTGATAAAAAAAAGAATCCTTTTATTTCGTTTTATCGTGCAAATCCGGATATTTCTCGTCGAACTGTTTTAACTTAACATCACTTTTTTTTTCCCTCCTGCTAAGTTACACGTCACGTTTCGCTCGTTTAAAGAAAATTGTTAAGATCGTAATAATTTTTTTATTTATTTTGTTTCCCTTTTTTTTACCCTAAATCCTGCTCTTTTTCAGTCGGATTTCGGGTTAAAAAAATCCCTGTATTTATTTTGTTTCCCTTTTTTTTTACCCTAAATCCTGCTCTTTTTCAGTCGGATTTCGGGTTAAAAAAATCCCTGGAAGTTACGTAAACAATTCTCTTAAATAGAATATTTTTTAACGTGACTAATCTATCCATTCACGGAAGCCGTAACATCTTTCCAAATTTAAATTTTTCTTTTTTAAAATTAATTCGGAGTTCTCCAATTGCAGTTTATATGAGAAACGGTCTCATTTAGTATTTATTTGTAGAGGAACATCGCCAATGTCCCGAATCAGAAACGGTACAATAACAACAACAAAAAACGGATGAAAAGTTTAATTGTTGTATATAGTTAGAAGAATGAGGTCGGTAACTAAGTAAGCGAATTTTATCTCATTGTTAATATGAATACTAACTAGTAAGGTTTATTTTCAGCTAGAGCCGAACATTATCGTCGCGATTATGTTACAATTTATTATTATTATTATTTTTTTATATATAATTGCCATTACGGAGTTACATATTTGCGTCTTCTCTTATCGCGCATCTCCTACGGGATTAATTCTCCACCTCTCCTTTATTACGGCTAGAGGAAAATTTTTTTCTTCTTCTTGCGTGCATTGACAGATCGAATGACTTGTTTGCGGAAATTATTACTACTACAGAGGTCAGGACAAAGGGCGCTGTTGTTAGTCTTGTGTTATATGCCACTTGCTGACGTCAGTAATGTATGCAAACTTCTGGCGAATTCTTAAAAAAAATTTCTTCTTCTAATTCCGAATGCTTTATAGCTCAATAATTTTTACTGGTATCAGATTAGGAAAAAGTGCATTTTGTACTGTTAACGATAAAAACTGCTTCAGATTATCTTTAAGGTTACTGAGATGCATGAGATTTTATTTTTATCAGTTTTTATTATCTTTAACCTTCCTCGTTTCTGTATCATATTGGCATTCCAAATTCATATTATGATATCATATGATGTAATGTATACCACCTGCTATGATTGATCGATAATATATTCTTATACAGAATCTTAAAAAAAAAAAAAAAAAAAAATTCAAACCTGATGTAAGGTGTTCTCTTAAGAAAAAGAAAAAAAAAAAAAAAAAAGGAATTTTATTTGTGACTATTTTTTTTTTGTTTAGCCTGATATAAATAACAAGAATTTTTTTTTTCGCTGTAGTTTTCCTGAAATGGAACTAATAAAATTGACCCTAATAATTCAATCTTTTGTCTTTAAACTTAGAATCACTAAGCACATATAAAGCATATGTCACCAACAGAAAGTTTGTGCTTATTGTTTTGAGAATTTAGTTTGAATAAACAGGAAAAAAAAAACAGTTCAGAAAAACAAACATTTGTGTTTCCAAATTTATTATTTTAAAAAATAATAATTTTATATATTTTGTTTTTATCAAATTCCAGGATTTATTATACAAACTGCTTAAACTCATTTATTAAATAAATACAAGGATAGCATTATTTCGCAGTAAAGAAAAAACTTTTATTCACAAAAACTTTGCTAACGTTTTCGGTTTAACACCATCTTTAGGCAAATTCTAATTACAACAGAATTCGAATTCCATTGTAATCAGAATTTGTCTGAAGATGGTGTTAAACCGAAAACGTTAGCGAAGTTTTTGTGAATAAAAGTTTTTTCTTTACTGCAAAATAGTGCTATCCTTGTATTTATTTAATTTTGTTTTATATTCTTTATTTTAAATAATTTATTTTGCATACATGATAAACTATTAAATATAACTGCTTTTACTTATACTTGAAATTCAAAGACTATACAACACTGCTAGCAGCTAAGATTAACTTTATTTAACGTTTACAAATGTTTTTGGCGATTATGCCATTCTCATGTTATGTTCCAACAGCAATTGAATACCATACCGTATTCGATTGCTGTTGGAACATAATCTGATGATGGCATAATCACCAAAAATATTTGTAACATTAAATAAAGTTAATCTTAGCTGCTAGTAATGTTGTATAGTCTTTGAATTGCTTACATGATTAATTTTTTGCTGTAGTGCTGTTTGTGTTATATTTATGTTTCTCTGGCAGTGTATAGAAGAAAAAAGTCAAAATAGTATGCTTTATTAATTATTATTTAAGAATAAAAATTCATGAATTAGAAAAGTTACCCCTTAAAATTACAATAATTTCATCCACGAAAAATTCAAGTGTTATTATATGATGAAAACAGTAATATATTATTTTAATATATAACAATTTATAAACATTGCTATCTACTATGATTTAACAGTGTACATAAAAGTGATTATTTTGATATTTATATAAAATGGAAATTGATAAAGTTATGCTTGCCTTAATCTATCTTTTGAGAACTTCTTAAAGCCTATGAAAAAATGGAATGAGACAGAATTGCCTTCATTGCCAGATGACATTGTACTTTAACCATTGTATTTAAAAAGAGATTTATCATGTGTGCTCAATTATATGAATGGCAGATGTCAATACAACAGTGTTTTCAGCACCATTACACACACCATTCCAGTTGTAATGGCAAAATCGAATTTGCAATACCACACTCTCACCATAGTTAATTTTAATAGTTGCAGTTAGATAGATTTGTTTGAATTAAACGTTACAGAGTGTAAAATGGATGAAAAAGATTGTTAGTTCTATTCTAATAATAATCTTTTATGTATTTTCCAGATAATGAATGTTTATAAAGTGCATTTATTAAATCTGATTAAATTATGTGAATCATAGCATTCAAAATAGTAATTTTTCCATAAAGTTTTATAAATTCTTTGTAAATTGATAGGTTTTTAATCAGATAATATAAGTTCAATTAGCCAAAGCTATAATTTTTATTAGACAAAAACCTTAAATGCCAAATTTATAATTTATAATATAATTTTAAATTAGATATATAAATTATTCATGTTAGAAAATGTTAAGCAAAATAAATTATATATTCTGATTATTTTATATAACTAAAAATACTCCAAATTTCTGTGATAATTTTTCTTATCTATAGAGGTTCTTTACTTTCTGCCGTCAGCATTGAATTGATACAATTAAATGATTTGGATATGTGTATTTATATAAAACAAAAAATGGTAAAATTATATTTATTTTACCTATCTTTTTAAGTACTTTTTAAGACAATTAAGCAGGGTTGGAAAGTCGGAAGTTTTTGGATGGAGTCGGAATTTTAAACTGCCTAGAGTTGGGAGTCGGAGTCGGACCTTACAAATTTTAGGAAGTCAAAGTCTGAGTTTGAGTTATGTAAAATTATATTTATTTTATCTATCTTTTTAAGAACTTTTTAAGACAATTAAGCAGGGTTGGAGAGTCGGAGGTTTTTGGATGGAGTCGGAATTTTAAACTGCCTAAAGTTGGGAGTCGGAGTCGGACCTTACAAATTTTAGGAAGTCAAAGTCTGAGTTTGAGTTTTTTTAAAAGGTGGAGTCGGAGTCGAATCATTTGCCATCCGACTCTGCAACCATGCAATTAAGGAAAAATGGATAGAGAATACAGAATTGTTTCTTCACATTTAAATATCATATTTCACAGTTCTGTATAACTTTTTATTCCATAAAAACTTAAATATACAAGATTTATAATAATTATATATATTAAATAATATACTTCTAAAATTAACAACAAAATATAATATGTAAATAAAAATATATATATTCTCTACATACATTATAATTAAATAAATCTGTATAATTTATCTATGTTGTTTTTTGTATGACAATTCATAATAGAAATATTAATGATTGTTTCCATTTTATAATGTTAGATAATTTGATCATTAAACCAGATTTTAAAGATCAGGTTATGTGTTTCAAAATCATAAATTTAATAATGTTATCAAAAGTTCAAAAGTTGAATGTTGAAGAGCATAACATAATAAATCAGTTTCTATATTATTGTTACAGTTTTAGAAACGTTTAATTGTTTTGTTCTCTTTGTAATTCAGCTGGCAATGTCAAAACAGTTAAATCTTATTGAATGAAATTGTTACAAGAATGGAAATATAAAACTTGTTAAATATTATTGTTATTAAATTATTTTAATTTTTTTTTTACGAGGAAAAACTAGTTCTTTAACATAAAATATATTAAAAAACGGCCTAAAAAAATCTTTATTTTTACTTCAAAACAAGTATTTTTAGATATCATTCCTAGATATCATTCCATCTTTAGACAACATGCTATTTTGAAAGTCTGATACATACTTTGAATTGTATAATATAACTTTTAAAAGTAAAATTATATATATATATATAATTTATAATAAATTATAGAAAAATATAACATGTGATAAGTAATTTCAATATATGACTATAATTAAATATATATTTTTAAGTTATTGAAATTCTGATGATAAAACAATTATTACAATTCCATAATAGTCATTTTCAATATTGGAAAATAATTATCTCTCTCTGTGTTTTAGTACAGTTGGACCAGTGAAATATTGAAGGAAACCTATCAATATTACAGATATTTATAGCTTTTGCATCATTTGGAAATGGACAATCATTGAAAATGTCAAATGTATATGAATAAATTCATTACAATATTTTAATTAGAATTGCATCTCTGCTTCTTCATTCACACTGCTGTAAAATCAGCCATAATCATATATGAAAATTACTTACTGCATATTATATTTTTCCTCTAAATAAACCAAATTAACAGCTAGGTCCCAAATTAAAATTAAAAAATATATAAAGTAGCTTACAGGAACTTAGCATAAAATTAAAGATGCAAGAGCGCTTTTGGGTTGCCCTTTTTGTCTAACATCTTATCTTACGTGCACAACCTGTTTTTTTAATCATTACCCTGACTCTTGGAGTTTAAATTACAATTTACACTTGTTTTTACAGATGTCTCATTCTCTGTTAAGTTCTCTGTTAACGCTCACTTTCTCTGTGCAGCTGAAGAGGGACAGTCCAGCCCAAAAGCTCCTACATCATTAATTTTATGTTAAGGTCCTGTAAGCTACCGGTAGTTTAGATTTAGTTTTATCTTATAAATTTTTATTTTATAAAAATATTTATATATTACATTTAAATATAAATATGATATATAATTAGATATATATAAAACATATTGCAGTTAGAATTATGCTATATAATGTGAATTTTGTTAGAGTTTGAAATTCAGCATAATATGTGGATTTATATTAATGATTAACATGTACTGCTTTTTTCCCTCTCAATTCTGGGATTCCAAGATTATTTGAATTGACTCTCACGATCCTAAAAAATTTCTGGGATTTAATGATACTTGAAATACTACATTAATAAA
The DNA here is from genome assembly GCA_000484575.1 of Olivierus martensii. Classification (NCBI taxonomy): domain Eukaryota; kingdom Metazoa; phylum Arthropoda; class Arachnida; order Scorpiones; family Buthidae; genus Olivierus; species Olivierus martensii. The sequence goes on from AYEL01063758.1 coordinate 48,248, forward strand.
CTATAAATAAATAAACTTCAACCTGCTTCCTAATTAATTCGGAGTTAAAACAAGCTTTTATAGCAAGAAAAAAACTTTTATTAACAAACAGTAAAACATTTTCAGTCTATTATAAGACCCGCATCAGTACATAAATGATGAATAGAATCCAATTCTATTCATCATTTATGTACTGATATGGGTCTTACAGTGTAATAGACTGAAAATGTTTTACTGTTTGTTAATAAAAGTTTTTTTTCTTGCTATAAAGGCTTGTTTTAACTCAGACTACTACTTATCATAAATAATAAAATTTAACATTTAGTAATTATATGGTAATCATAAGCATGAATGCTCATAAGTTGACTCATTATATGTAAGTCAAGGACTCTTTGTACCAGAAATCTTTTGGGTATTGCAGTGCTTCCTGGAAAAATGGAATTATCTTAGAAAACAAGGGTCCACTTGATAAATCCTAATATAAATACAAAATTATTTTTCAAATACAGTATAAATAAAGAATTGTTAAGCAGTTATTAATATGTTATCCATCAATAATATATTTTTAAAAATAATTTTTTAAATTATAAATTTTATGAATATTTAAATTCTAAAAATATGTGCATAAATTTTCAAATGAATATTTTTATTTTCAACTGAAAATTTTCAATTGAATTAATAAAAATGATTTAATTATTAAATTTTTATCTATTCTTCATGAAGTTTATCCATTTGAGTATAGTATAATCTAAAAAGTCAAAATAATTTTTGAACTTAATCTATTAAAAATTATTAATATTTGAAATGTTTTTATACAAAGTAGTCAATTGATTATTGATCAGTGAAGATAATGAGAAAGGAGTTTATATGAATTAAAATTTCTTTGGAAGTCGGATATACAGTAGACTGTAGAAATTCTTAACTGAAATAGTTGGAAAATTAATTCTCCATGATAATTGATTCCATAGATAATTTGCAAAATAATCAAAATTTGGAATTATGGACAATATGCATTTAATATTAAAAAATAAATTGCATACTTACATATATTCAAATATTTATTAAAAAAGAAACAAGAAATTTCTTCACAAGAAACAAGAAGTATTGCAAAAAGAAATTATTGCAGTATTTCTGATTTTTATTTCACTATAATATTGATTGCCAATAATGTAAAATATAATAAAGAAATGAATCTGAGTCATTTTAAAATCTTTCAGATATTGCGTCTAAAATCTTAATTATTGATGTTATCTGAAAACATCAATAAATAAGTATCATTTCTGCATATTAATCCCAATTAAGGTTGTAGATTATCTAACTGTTGATAATCAGGTGTCTGTTGTATTTTACTGAGTTTTTAAACGAATATTATAAGTTACATTTGTGCATTTGTTATTTCTTTTATCAAAAAATACAATTCAGCTTTTTTAATATGGTAAAAATAAATATATAATAAATGGTGAAATATGTAAATGTTAAGAAGTAATTTTATAATTTAAATATATCAATAAATATTTATATAGAATGAAATAAATTATCAAAGAAATAGCTTAAGATATTTTAATATCTATAATAATAATATAGCATATATTTGTGTCAATCATAATTTTTAATAAAATGATGATAAATGTAGAAATTGGAAATAATTTTCAAGATAGCCATAAGAATTGAAGTGGCAAAGATCTTTAAAATTAGATAAGGAGTAAGAGATTTTTTTTGATGGCTTTAACTATAACCAGTTTGAAAAGCAAAATATTAATGTGAAAAATAATTACTTTAAAATAAATATGATTTTTTTTAATTCTTCCTACAAATTTTATCAAGATTTTATTACCGTTACTTTTTGCAATGTAAAGGATCAGTAGTTTCAATCAGGAAATAAATTTCCTTAGTAACAGATTTAAGCAATTAAAGAAATATTTTTAGTCTTTTAACCATCATCATCTATAATGGAAACTCATATAACTTTCTTATACAGGAATTCCCCAATTTATATCATCTCATGTTAATACCTTTCTGCACTTAAATTGTTTTCCAGACTAAATTTATTAATCAAAGTTAGCAAATTCATATCTATATTATGCTGATCTTATGTTGTCAATTAATCTAAGTTGCCAATAATTTGCATCTGACATATACAGTGCATAAGTTCTCTTATCTCTAAATAACACTTGCATAATTCAGTCTGTCAATCTAAGACACAAATTCAATTATGGATCCTTTGGACTGAAAGTTGAACCATTCCCACCAGTTTATGTAGTAAAGAATGAGTTAACCACATGGAAGTGTCTTGCACTTCATCCTGAAAGATTTTGGATTAGGATGGAATATCATCAAGGTCTCTGAATGACCTAAGGCTGGTACCAAACAAGTCAATTTTGCCTTTCATTCATGTCTAGGAACAACCATTAGACAAGCTTTTGTCGTTGTTGTGTCACGATAGTGACAAAATTGCGCTACCCTTCAAAATTGTGTTAGGTTGTCTTATGGGGTGTAGCCGGTGACAAGCCATATCCAGCAAGTTGGATATTTCTGACAACAGACGTGTGCATTTCAGATCAAGTGTGAGTGGGGAAAATCGAAGCAATGGATGATGTTGAAACTTGAAAGAAGGTAGTCGAGACTGATTGGATCTCATTATGTACATCATAAGCTTCAATATTTATTTCGTCAACTTGTTTGCAAACGTGTCAGTAACAAGCGACAGAGTATAAATTCTCTTGCAACAAGCTAACAACCAGTTGAATACATTTTTACATCGTGTCATCGCTGATTTGGTCAACTTGTTTGGTACCAGCCTAAGCCATAACTCTGGAGAATGATTATATATATTCTTTGTGTGTTTAAATTAGTCTCTTATAACTAATGATATCTAAAACACTGAAATGCTTGTATAATTGTTGAAATGTCATAAAGAAATTTATTTCCTGTTTGAAAATTCTAAGGTTTTTACCTTAAATTAATCAATTTTGTGATCATAAATAATAATAATAAATAGCCATTAAAATATCAGAATTCATTTATGAAAATCTATATTAAATTATAAATTTTTTGTAAAAAATGATGATGATATATATAATAAGAAATAATTACAGGTAATCCTTGACTTACAAGTCAATATAATTGATAAATTTTGTGATTGGTTATTATGGTTCATATGCATGAATCCATGCTCTATATACCAAAATTATCCTTTTACAGTCTTGTTCCTGTTATTTTATGTTTGTTAAGTTTATTATGAAAATGTATAGTGTTGTAATAAAGATTGGTAATGGGAAATCAAAAAATTTATGCATTTCCAACCTACAACTTTGGGATTTGAACTGAACCCCATCATAAGTCAAAATGAATTTATATATTTAAAAATTAATATTGCAATAATTACAATTAATATTTAATTTGAATAAGTTTAAATTCACTTTTCAATCTTTATTATTTGAAAGTTTATTCTGAATTAACTTAAAATTGTTTCTTTCTAGTGAACAGTCTGTAGCTTCTGCTAGAGCATCTGTGATGATATATGATGACTCCAATAAGAAGTGGGTTCCTAGTGGTTCTTCCAGTGGCCTTTCAAAGGTCCATATTTATCAGCATACTACTAGTAATACTTTTCGAGTAGTTGGACGGAAATTACATGACCATGAGGTATAAAATAACATATGATAAAGTAATGCAATAGAGCATAAACTCAGAAATTTTTTTTATCAATTGAAAATTTGGTTGTATAATGTCTCAAATTAATTTAAATTTTTCATTCATTATTAGAGTATTATTTATTTAAAAAAATTAATAAGAAAATCCAAAATGCATTTGACTGTTTAGATATTTGAGCTCTTTAATTTAATTAATGATATTTGAACATACCGAAAACATTTGTGTTTATTTAATAACTGTAATAAAGCCTTTTTGTATCCTATCTAAGTGCTAGAAATAGAAATTCTATCTTTAATTAAATTTTAATCAAAAGATTAAAGTGACAATTATAGTAATTGTTATGATTAAATATATATATGCAACTGAAAAAAGTATCTTTATTGAGAAAAGGTGTTTATTAAAATGTTCTTTAAAACTAGATTGATAATAAAAATTGATTTTTTTTCATTCAAGGTATTATGCATTTTTAACTTTTGTCATATTTCTTAACTGTTAATTAAAATGTTATTGATATTGATTATTAAATTAGTATCATAATTTCACAATAAAGATATAAATTACTATGGATGACTAGTATAAAATATTCCTTTAATTAATAAATTAGTATTATAATTTCACAATAAAGATATAAATTACTATGGATGACTAGTATAAAATATTCCTTTAATGAGAAGAAAAAATTTTTAATATCATTCTAGACAAAAAAGTAGTTGCTGAAAGTTTTCATTAAAATTTTTTTGTCATGTATAAGTATTTTTATAGCATATTTTGTCAATGAATTTTGTACATCTTATTTGCTATTAAAACAAATTCAAATATCTAAACTAGTGGTGGGCAACCTTTGGCCCGCAGGCTACATTGTTTTATTATATCTAATACCACGCTATGTATACTTATATATCTATACCTTCTCTTTTTTAAATAAATACTATTATTATCAATTGTTTTTGTTTTGGCCCGTGGCCCACCATAAATTTTTATATATGACCCCCTACAAAGAAAAGGTTGCCCACCCCTGATCTAAACCAAAATTTAATTTTTACAAAGCAAAATAATTTTCAGTCATCAGACTAGTGTTTGAGTTTATAAATAATTTGATTATATTTTAAAGAAACATTAAGAAAATTTTCTGAATTATGCTCTCTTAAAATTAATATTAGATTGAAACTCCATTTTATTCTTCATGATTTTTAATTATTTAAAATCTCCCACAAGAATTTTAATGACACTTTTAATAAACTATTTATTATTTAGTCTATTATAATTTAAATTTTTAAGTATCAAAATATTTCTGAATTGAAAATAATTATTTAAATTGAATTACTTCAAATGTTTAGTTATTAATAAGTTTGATGATAATCATATTCTCGTATGTAGTAATAATTTCGTTCGGCTTTTAATTTATTACTTACAAAATAAAATAAATGAAAAACTCATTGAATGAAATGAAACATTTCTTTTTTTTAATCTTATTTTTGCAATATGTTATTGCATTCAAAACATTATAATAAATAAGCAAAAAATTCGAATTAGTAATTACTATTTCTTCATATTTTATATAAGAATATAGTATTTTAAGAAATGCATTTAATTATTTTAAAGTAAATAAATAAATGCTAAAAAAAATACTCAAAAGCCGTTTAGCAGTCAAAAGATTTTAATCAGAAACGTTTTCAACTCACTTGGCATTTTCCGCAGCTCAAGACGCCAAGTGCTTTGGAAACATTTCTGATTAAAATCTGACCACTGAAGGGTTTTTGAGTATTATTTTTTAGTTTGTGTTTAGTGCAGTCTCGTTGAACTTTTATTATAAATAAATGCATTTTTATCTTTCATCTATTGAAAGTTATTTAGGAATAAATTCAACAATAAGTTTATAAATAAAAATTTATTCTATTTATATTTCAATTTTATTAAAATAAAAAACATTTCAATGTGTCATTTATTTTATTATATCAATTCACAAAATGATGATATGAATCATTTATTTTTTGTCATGATGAGTACACCAATCTTACATGAATCAATATAAATATTTCAAATCATTTTTCCTATTATAAACTTATAAAAATTTATTAGTTCATTTTTTTTTCACTTAACCACCTTCATTCAATATATATTTAAATTGAATTTTTATTCTAGAAAGAAATTATGATCGCTCTCTGAAGTTGAGCAAGTTGCTTATAATATTCCAAGTCAATATGTTGACTTGGAATATTACATGCATTAATTTATTTTAAAAATATTGCAAAAACATAAGTAATATCTGGATGTTGAAATGAAATTATTTTGTAAGTACATTAGAAATAAAGTATTTTGTTAATTCATGACTAATATAAATTTTTTTACTTGTTATAATTTTTGTAGAAACATAATTTTATAATTTATTTATATATTTTAAGTAAAAAAAAGCACATAAACACACAAATAAATATGTATGTATATTTATTTATTTATAAATAAATGTGAAA